>NW_026484129.1:0-25986 GCF_026875155.1 Cherax quadricarinatus | reverse complement strand
TATTCTTAAAAATAGGGAAACCCGGGAGACAAAAGGGGTTTTTTTCCACTGCAATGATGAGGGGTTATATCCGTACTTGATACACAAACGGGTTAGTGGATAGAATTTGGGACATTCAGAACGTAGTCGTCTCCTTCAATTCTACTCGTTGATTGGCAGGTGACCTCTCTGTCATCCAAGCTGGAAGATAGACAGGTTACCCACTGCTTAAGAAATCACTCTCCATGATAAGTACAATACTTAAGACGTGGTGATTATTACAACAGTAAACTTAGAGCAAGACTGGAAAGACTAAGTTTATTATTGGTCAAACTGAGCTTTCAACCAATAAATCCACTAGAATACAAGGCAGGCATGTACTTACAGTAGTGCTGGAGCTGTGAGTCTAGAAGATTAATGTGTGGCCCGGAGCCCCACACGTCACCTTTCGGGGGGGGGGGAGAAGGAGGGGAAGGGATAGTGGGAGCTAGACTGACCCTACCTTAACAAGTAGCCGGCAATGAAACTATCGTTACTATATACTCCATCGCTACTCTAATCTATTGAACTTTTCCCTCCCCTCCCCCATACCAAGACTTATAGCCAAGGAGTATAAGATGAATAGGCGAGGAAACAGTTCTAACATGTGGAAGTCGCGTAAGGCAACAAATCTTCTACTGACTGTCACGACTTAACCAGTCAGAAAATAATTGGATGAACCATTGATATACTCAATATGGAACTTAAAAGCCTGGAGTGCCAATGTCCCCCTCAAGAGGCGACTGTTGGTTCCCTTAAAAGTTTCTAGGTATATCAAAGGTTTGTGGTCCGTTTCTAAAATGAATTCTTTTCCCAGCAAATAAAATTTAAGTTTGGAGATACCCCACACAAGGGCCAAACATTCCTTGTCTATGGTGGAGTATCTCATTTCTGCGGGAAGGAGTTTCGGCTTCAGAAGCATACAGGGAAGGGAGTACCATCATGGTTTTGTAGTAACACCGCACCTAAGCCAGTATTGGAGACATCAGTTCTCAAACAAAAATGTTTTATTAATATCTGGAATCTTAGTGTAGGGTCTTTCGAAAAGATACTTTTAATCTCATTAAACTTTTCCCGAGCTACGTTGGAAAGTTCAAGAGGTTACTTCACAGATTTTTTAAGTCAGATAAGATGCCTGTAAGATCAGTAAGCTTCGGGATAAACCGTGCACAAAAATTTACAGAACCAAGAAAGCTACGCATGAGCTTCTTGGTTTTGGGGAATTTAAATTCTAATAAAGCTTTGATCTTTCTGGGAAGAGGCTGCAGAGAGTTATTAGAAAGTATCAGTCCAAGATATCTAATCTTGTTATACCCAAGGAAGCATTTCTTCGGCTTGGCAGTGAGGCCATGTGAGCGTAACCTACGCAAAACTGATGTTGATGTTTGGATATGTTCGCCCCACGTGGATGTCATTACGTTAATGTTATCAAAATAAACTGAAACATTTGGCATATTACCCAAGACCTTTCTCATAAGTCTCACGTAGGTAGCACAGGCAGTTACCAAACCGAAGGGCATAGTTCTATATTGCATCAGTCCTTGGCGTGTAGGAAAAGCGGTGTACTGCTTAGAAGAAGGATCTAACATTACTTGATGATATGCCTGCGCAATATCAATCTCTGAAAAGAAGGAAGAGTCATAAAATTTGTGTAGATCGCTATCTATTAAGGGCAAAGGCTCAGCATCCCACCGAGTTATAGCATTAAGGCCTCTGAAGTCAATAGCAAGTCTATATGAATTATCCTCCTTAATCATGACATACTGGTGAGCAATATGAAGATACTGAAGCTTCAATGATCTTTAGTTTTAATAATTTGTCTACCTCTCGGTCAAATGCATCCCTAAGGTGAAATGGAACTGGGTATAATTTTCGTTTGATAGGATTGTCTGTCACTAAGTCAATCTTATGGACTACCGTGGAGGTAACACCTGGAATATCAGTAAAGACGTCTGAAAAGTTACTCACACATTGAAGTAGTTCATGTCTTTTATGGTCATCCAAAGATTCATTAATATTAATGTTGGTTGTGTCCGAGTGGTCAAGAGTCACCAAGTCATGTAGTTCTTCATCATAGTCTAAGTTAGAGGTGTCAGTTACACACACCTTACATTCTTCAGTTGTCTTATCAAGTTCGCGTGGATTAACTAAGTCAAAGTTATTAAGGCAGTTAACCGAATTTCTTCTGTAATATTTCTTAAGGATGTTGATATGATAAAGCTTAGGTTTCCCCTTGACTTCTATGAGGTAGTCAACTTTCCCACAAATTTTTAATACTTTATATGGACCTTTCCATGCTACTAATAATTTATTTGACTTGATAGGCAAAGTACCAGAACTCATCCCCTACTTTAAAACTTCTCCTCTGACTTTTGGGATCAAAATAGGTTTTGTACTGGTCCATTGACAAGCTTAGGTTTTTCGAAACTATATCAGAGGTCTCCTCAAGTTTGGATCTAAGGTCAAGGAGAAACTGGTAAGAAGACTGAACCTCAGCACTCACCTCCTCATTAGTCCATAAGTCATGAAGGATGGACAATGGGCCTCTGGCCTGTCTACCATAGAGAAGTTCAAAAGGTGAAAACCCCAAAGAGTCACTGGGAACTTCCCTCATGGCAAACAAAGCACAGGGTAGGTAACGATGCCACTCCTTAGGTTTTAAGGGAGCAAAGTTTCCTTAAAATGGACTTGAGAATCGAATGCTGGCGCTCAATCCTCCCATTACAGCTGGGATGATAGGGTGTGGTGAAGAGAGGCTTCACTCCCAGAAGTTGGTATAGATGTTGCATTAAGTCAGATGTGAATTGTGTCCCACGGTCAGACAAAATTTCTCTAGGGATGCCCACTCTGGAGAAGATGGACAAAAGTGCTTCAGCCACCTCTGTAGTAGTTATGGTCTTCAAGGGTATGGCTTCAGGGAAACTCGAAGCATAGTCCACTAATGTTAATATATATCTATGTCCCCCAGATGAAGTGGAGATAAAGGACCAACGATGTCAATAGCTACTCTTTCGAAAGGTACCGTAAAGACTGGCATTTTGACCATAGGTGCTCGCCTGGTACCTCGGGAGGATGGCAGTTGGCAAACTTTACACGATCTACAATAGGTAGTGATACATGAGGACATTTTTGGCCAAAATAGGTTTCCCTAATTTTATTTAAGGTTTTACGATGCGAGAAATGTCCGGCCACTGGCAGGTCATGAGCCATTTTAAGAACAGTCTCTCTGCATTGACTTGGAACAACTAAGATGGAATAGTCTGTCTCATCTGAATTTAATTTGAATACTGACTTGTACAATATATCTTTTATATATTCAAATTTATATGAAAAGTTTTTCCTTTGGATAACTTGATTTTGTTTAGCGGCATTATGGCAATTCTGAAGAGAAGGGTAAATTACGTTGTAAATTGACAAAGGAGTCCTTCGATATATCTAAATGCTTAAAGTCAGGGAAAATCAAAGGATGGACAGTAGGTGAAGCTGGGCTTTGGTTTGAGCCCTAGTCAAGACATTTATGGTATCGGAAGTGATATCTTCACTTTCATCTAACAGGTGAACCGGTGATCCTACTACCTCGCTTTCGAGAGTAGCATCACTGGTTTTTAATCCCACATGAATCTCACGAGACATTGTCTCATCTGAACTTTCGGGGGCTTCTCTGACTCTACAGGAAGAGGATCTGAAAAGCTTATGTCCATCTTGGTGATGAAAGGTCAACCTCAGAAGGAAGAATGGCACCTTTTACATTACCTATTAGTACGGAGCAAGAAGTGATGGGAGCTAGTAAGGCTTCAGACCAACTGTGAACCATTTAGACCTTATGTAACAACGGATGGTAGGAAAAGTGTCCGTACGGCCCAAGTATCTGAAAGTATAGCAGAAGGAAATGAGTTTCTTTAAGGTTAGGGAACAGCTTATCAGAAATGACTATACATGTGCATCCAGTGTCCCGTAAAATGGTAGATACATTAAGTCATTAACTGTTCCTGAACAGAAGGGTGCTTGGTCATTACAGTCTTTAAAACATCTTCCAACTTTTTGGACCTTCTTAGAAGGACAATCTGGATTTTATGCCCCTAACCCCACCAAATGACAAAGGGGGGAATAAAAGAAGTCTTTACTTTCCCTAGAGGCTTTGATTTCTAAGGGTCTGAGAACCCCTTTTCCCTTGGGTTCAAATCCCTTAGGTTTTTATAGAATTGTGACCTCAGCAACAGGTAAACGCCTCAGAACTTCCTCACTTTAATCAGGTTACGTTCTCAAATGAATTTCGTATCTGGTGGGAAAGCTGTCGGGAACGGGTCAGCAACCAGAAGTCTCAAAGAGTTTCATAACGGGTGATAATTCCTGAATTCTATCCAAAAGTCAACAAAGAAAGAGGTTACCTGTAACTGTTGAAATTTCTGGCCGGCTGAAGTGGCTACCAAAAATTTTTCCCTTAAGAATTTGTGGTTTTTTGATATGCTTTGGATTGCCTTTTTAGTGGCAAATTGCATAAATATTGCGAAAAAGATAGATATTTCAAAGGGTACCAAAAAATAACTTTCCCCCCCTATAGCCCAGGTGTCAGCGGGCCATTCACGGGAAAGTAGTGGTGTTTTCAAACCTAAATGATAAAGTTATGTCTTCCCCCTCTGTGAAGGGGGGGAAAATTGGGTGTTGGAATTTTGCACTAGCGCATATTTCAATTACTCCTTCCCAATTTGTTTTTGTGAAAAAGGTTAATTTTTATTCTCAAATTAAAAGGCGGCTTTTTCGAGCTCGCGATCCTTTCTCCTCTATTAACTCAAGTTCTCTAGCTTTTTCCCACGTTTTATTTTTTCCTCACTTCCTCTACCCTTTTCCCTCATTTCCTATCCTTTTGCTTTTCCTCAAGTTCTCTTTTTTTACCCTTTTTCCTCACGTATTTTACCCTGTTCCCAGTTCTCTACCTTTCTTCCGTCAAGTCTAAACGCCTTTTGTTTCTCTTTCTCCTTTTCTGACCATTTTAATTTCTCTTCAATTCTCTTTTCCTTTTTTTCCCTTTTCCCTTTCGATTTCTCTCTCTCCTTTTCTTCTTCTTTTCCCCCCTTTTTCTTTTTTCCCTCTAAATTCTCTCTTTTCAAGTTTTTCCCGGATCTTAGCACTAATGAAGTTTCTAAATTTTTCCCCTGTTATTCCTAATTTATTCCACGTTCATCAAAACTGGAAATTCCCCCATACTTGAAGAAAAACAAACTATGGGGGAAATAAAAGGGTAAAAAGAAACGGAGGTTCAATTTCTGCTCCGCTCAAACTGAAATAAATAAGGGCCGATCCCTACTTAAATTAAACAATATGTTAATTAAAACGGGGTTTTTTATGCCGCTCCGAGAAAAAGTAAGTAAAGGGGGTCACTTGACCACCCAATCTTTTTGAATAAACAGAGTGCCCTCGACAGTTCCCTGATAAAATAAAGAGCTAAATAAAAAAAATAGTCACGGGAAAATCTGGGGCCCCTAGGTCAAATCCCCAAAAGTTTTTCAGCTCAACCCAAAGGTGGCAAAATTTAAAATATTAATCTGCTGACTTGACTCAAAAATTTGAGACTATAAAAATCCCCAAATCTTTTAAATATCTTACTGTATCCTACCAGAGAAAGATTACTCATGGGTGTGGTAACCGATGTGGTATGCGGGGTTGAATTTCCAAAGGGAGTTTGAGTGGAGTTGAATCTTGAATTCAGTATTGATCCGGCAAGGTCGCCACTTGTGAAGCTTACTAGCCCTGTAACAACTTTATCATATTACTAAGGGGGCCCCCTCAGAAAATAATTTTTAAGAAAAAAAAATATCGACAAACATAAACCTTTATTATTTGAAAAAATAAAATATAAAAAACTTAAATATGAAATATTTATCCTACCGGGGGTTACCCGGAGGTTATTCCGGGGGCAACGCCCCCGCGCCCGCCAGACCCGGCCTCCCCATGGTCGGGGCTGTCAACTAGGCTTTACGCGGCGCACCGTTCAATACACCACAGCCCGGGTGATCCGGCCCTGACTTTAGTATCTTCCGCTTCTCTTTGAAGGCACCCGGGGGTTTTTGGCAATTCCCCCAAAGCTTGATGGGGGGCTGTTTTCATTTTTTGGGCCCCCGGGGCACTATGGTGTTTTCCCTTATGTACCCAAAGGGGCCCCCACTTTTTATTGGGGGCTTTTTCATCGCCCCCCAGTTTTTACTTTGTAGGGAGTATTTTGGTGCGATTTGGGGCCATTCCCTTTCCAAAATTTTTTCCAATGTAGATTATGAATATTCCTCCCTCCTGCGTTCCCCGAGTACAAGTCAAGTGCTTCCAAGCGTTCCCATAGTTAAAGGGCTTGAAAAGAACTTTATGTAGTAAAGGCTCTCTTTTCACTCTTAGATCTGCGATTTACCTGCTTTGAATGGGATGTTAATTACAGCAGTATTCCAGCCTAGAAGAACAAGTGATTTGAAAAGGATCATCATTGGGTTGGGTCCTTTGTTTTGAACGTTCTCTTTTTATCCCCTAATTTTTCTTTGCACTTGCGATCTTGGCACTGTTGTGATCCTGAAAGCGAGATCCTAGACATTACTACTCCCAGTCCCTTCATTATTTTTTTCCGCTCTATTGTATGCCAATCTGCCATACAATAGAGGAAGGAAGGGGTGAGAGGGTACAACGTTTATTTTACAGAGGTGGGGGTGATGCCCCTCCACCCCGCCACACACCTACCCCACACACCCCTCCACACCTACCCCACACACCCCTCCACCCTACCCCACACACCCCCCAAACCTACCCCCCCACCCCTCCACACCCCCCACCCCCCTCCACACCCACCCCACCCCCTCCACCCTACCCCACACACCCCTCCCACCTACCCCCCACACCCCTCCACACCAATCAACACCCAACCCACAACCAAAACTCCATACGAGCCTAGCCCCTGGCCGCCTCCGAAGTAGTAAGACTCCGAAACCATCAAAGGTATACAAAAAGGGAAAGCGGATAAATATCTTATGGGGAAGGGGCCGGACATGGGAACATCCCCCGGGCATTAAAAAAACCCACACCACACATAGTCCCCCCTCCCCACAGTGACAAAGCAGTCAAAATACACTACAGATTGACATCCCATAGTTTTAAAAAAGATGATTGCTAAATTTCGTGGAATAACAGCAGTTGCATTAACCCCTTTTCAAATGGGTTTTTAGAGGTCCTCCTGCCTTCACAACTGCTGGACCCTGTAACCGGCTTTTGGATGGTCTCTCCGCCTCTCACAACGCTGACCCCTGAACACGGGGCTTGGATGGTCACTCCTCCCCTCACACTACTGGACCCTGTAAAAGGCTTGGAGGGGCACCCTGGGCCCCCACAATACTGGTCCCCATAACATGGTTTTTGGATGGGCACTCCCGCCCCCTCCAAATGCTGGACCCCTTAAAAACGGTCTTGGGTGGGCAACATGCCTCCACAACTACTGGCCACAGTAAACATGGGTTGGGTGGTCACCCCCCTCTCACAACTGCTGCCCACTGTAACAGGTCTTGGATGGGCACTTTTGCCTCTCAAAATGCTGGGCCCCTGAACACGGCTTGGATGGCACTCCTGCCTCTCACAACTACTGGGCCCATAACATGGTCTTTGGGGGGTCACCCTGCCTCTACAATCTGGGTCACGTAACATGGTCTTGGGGGTCGTCCGCCTCTCACAACTGCTGGACAACAGTAACTGGTTTGGTGGTCCCCTGCCTCTCACAACTGCTGGATCACGTAACAGGTTTGATGGTCACTCCTGCCTTCCAAAGCTGGATCCAGTAACATGGTCTTGATGATCGCTCCGCCTTCCCAATGGGGACCACCCGAAAAAAAGTCTTGGTCGCCCTGCCCCTCCAACTACTGGACCACATAACTGGTCTTGGGGGGTCGCTCATGCCCCCAAACACGGGGCCCTGTAACAGGTCTTGGTGGTTTTCTCCCGCCCCCTACAACTGCTGGACCCACTAGCTAGTTCTTCACAGTATAGCCGTGATTAATCTTTCCAGATGACAGGAAAGCAGGTTTTTTTCCACAGCAATGATTAGGGGTTATATCCTGCTACTTGCATATACAAACAGGTAAGTGGATCAGAATTTGGGACATCTCAGAACGTTAGTCCGTCTCCTTCAACTCTACTCGTTGATTGGCAGGTGACCCTCTCTGTCATCCAAGCTGGAAAGATAAACAGGTTACCCACTGCTTAAGAAATCACTCTCCATGATAAGTACAATACCTAAAAGACGTGGTGATTATTACAAACAGTAAACTTAGAGCAAAACTGAAAGACTAAGTTTATTATTGGTCAAAAGTGAAGCTTTCAACCAATAAATCCACTAGAATACAAGGCAGGCATGTACTTACAGTAGTGCTGGGAGCTGTGAGTCTAGTGATTACTGTTTGGACCGGAGCCCCACAACGCCACCTTCGGGGGGGGGGGGGGGAAGGAGGGGAAGGGATAGCGGGAGCTAGACTGACCCTACCTTAACAAGCAGCCGGCAATGAAACTATTGTTTACTATATACTCCATCGCTACTCCTATCTATTGAACTTTTCCCTCACAATATACTTTACCAGGTATACTCAACAGACTTATTCCCCTATAATTTCTGCATTCTCTATAGGGAATATGTCTGTTGAGTTTACCTGGTAAAGTGTATGGTAGAGTTATTATTGAAAGAATTAAGAGTAAGACAGAGAGTAGGATGCAGATGAACAAGGAGGCTTTAGGAAAGGTAGGGGATGTGTGGACCAGGTGTTTACAGTGAAACATGAGTTCAACGCTCAAATGAGGTTAATTATTTTATAAGGTTTAAAGGAGAAATTTAGGCAGATGATTCTTTTTTGGATGAAAAGATTACATAATGTTAATTTGATAAGGGTTTAGAAAAAAAAGTTTGGCATAATTATACCTGATGCAGAAACTTTTTTACACGATTTGAAAATAAGTGAGATAGATGAGTCCTCTTAATTAAGGGGTGCATGGATGTTTAAGATCCATTGAAAAAGTTTGTTAGCTGTAGATATGAATCATGAGAATGCATACCTGTATGGTTTTACATAACAAAAAGGTAGATGATAACTCTGAACTTGAGACTACATGATGTAGGCAGTTGCTTTACTACAAGGATGATCGGTACGTAGATTATTTTTCAGTGTTGTGAGATAACATGATGTTGAAGACTGATTTAAATATAAGGAATAATGAAGATAATTCAGGATTTTTGTATTAAAAGATGCTGACGAATGTCTTAGATCCAGGAGGGGAAGAGAATATTAGCATAAAATATGTTTAAAAGTGAAGGATCAGCATGAGTTGAAACTCTCTGAGAAGATGTGGTCAGAGAACAAGTCAGTAGTTGCCTTGTTACGTAAAACAGTCTTAACAGATTAAACGGGTTTATGGAAGTCGTATTTGGACTTACACATGCAGCAGCAGCCAGCCACATCAGTTACCTAAAATCTGGGTAACAACTTTACCTGCAAAATATTCTGCAGCTTCCAGAAGGGCAACTTGTGTATGCTGCATTTTAAAATGATCTGATACTCATTGGTCAAGCCTTGGAAATGCCTGGTAACTTGCATGCACTCAAGACTGCTGGTGATCTGACAAAAGGTAGTAAATCTGCAGATATTCTGGTGGACCTACAGATATTCTGTGTTCGTAATACTCCTCCAAGTGTTTCGTTAAAGCTGGGCGAATAAAACCCCTTGTTTCAGCAGTCAAAATACCATGAATCTCAATTTTTTTTTTCACCAATTACTTCATTGCAAGGTGTTCGGGGGTCAACGCCCCCGCGGTGCGGTCCATGACCAGGCCTCAACAGATGTTTTCTCACGTGGATGATGCGAAATAATAAGTTTTCTCCTAAATTAAGTGATTCACCTTAAGTTCCATGATCTGTGTTGTAGTTATTCTCTGTAAGTGTATATAGAAATAGAAAATATTGCACTGCAGGTGTAGAAAAGCAGGTTTGTCTTGCACAGATGTTTGTGGACAGAGTCAAGACTCTGGTTGTGACAACAATTGGAAGCATCAATAGGAAAGTGAATCACAAGTCTCTGGAATTCAATGAGAATGTTAGTTTTTAGAAAGTTTCCTCATTTTTTTACTACTTAGTTTAATTTTGTTCTTGAGATAATACACAAATACACATTTAGGAGACTGAAACTTATGACGACGTTTCTGCCCGACTTGTCACTCAGGAGTCCCACAGGAAGGGAGTTAGAATATAATAATGCTATAAATTCATCTTTCTTTATGCCCTTGTCTCATAACAATCATCTTCATTTATGCTCTATAACGTTCAACAAAAATAAAGGGGCACACAAAATCATGAACATCATTATAATCTCGGAACAACCACTTATCTCACTCCTAAAACAAAAATCAACATATAAGACGCACGAGTGTCGGCTGCTTGCTCGCAAGATATTTCCAAGCAGCTGTAATGTAACGTTAATGAAAAACTGATAAAGTGTAATTCGGAGTCAACCTTTGATCCTGATCTTGAGCATATAAAACGCAGGCTGATTTTCCAAGACTTTCATAGGGAAAAAAACGCGTCTTATATGCCGGAAAATACGGTAGTTCCACGACTTAAATCATCTGCCTAACACTCAAGACCAATAACAATTATCAACATGTAATCCTAGGACGCAGAATATTCATCTCCCTCTCCTTTTAGATTTAAATCAATGATCAACGTTAAGTAATTAAACGTCTCCAAACAGTCATCAGCCTCGCTCTCTGGATCGATATCAATTACTATCATGTCACCCAAGGACTAAGAATACTCTTATACGTGACTTACTCTCTGGATCTATGTCAGCTATGTAAAATCATGACATTCTAGGACTCCGATAAATGTGAATAAACTGTTTACAAAACCGATACGTTGATAAACGAACACTTTGGCAACGTTTTGCCACAGAGTAGCTTATGCGTCCAATGCAGAGAAAGGTGGAATAAGAGGAGGACATTGAGGTAATCAATCCCTCAGCCTGGAGTCGATGTGTTCAGTCCACCAATCTTGACAAAGTGCAGCATACTTGCGGAGATGGAGCTTATATACTCATGAGAGATGAGGTGGAGCAGTGGTAGGCGGAGCCACCAGCCAACAAAGGCACTAGTGGAAGTAGGTTGTCTATATATTAGACAAGTTATGAAGAAATCCCTGCATGAAGATAAGACAAATAATCTACCTCACTCACAAAATGTGAAACAATCCTTAAATTAATATACATACCTGAACCCCCATCCAATGCCGCTATCAGTCGGAGGTCAGCATTGGCGATGTATATGGAGTTTGGCCGTAGTTGGTGTAGACGGATTCAATAGCCACTAAGAACATAGATCTTGGTCGTAATAAGAGTGAAGCTTCCCGTCCTTATAGCGCAATGCTTCTTGTAAATCAACAGTCTGATGTGAGTATATAAATATGTAAATATTCCTATAATTATTTTAATAGAGCCTTTCAGTATATTTACTGAAAGATGGTTCACTTAATATGAATTATCAAGAAAACAATTATTTGAAATGGCATGAGTAAGTAGCGATAGAGTCTATGACTGTTGGGTCATGGCAACCAAATAATTGGGGCATAGGCAACTAATTAATGGAGGCTTGGCAACCAGATAATGGGGCATGACAACCAAATAATGAGGATATGGGGAACCAAATAATGTGGGCATGGGAACCCAAAAACTGGAGTATGGGAACCAATAGAGTATGGAAACAAAATAATGGGGCTATGGAACTCGATCTCCGAACAATTGAAAATAAAAAGTTGTTGTTAGATTAAGATAAAGTGTCAGCTGTTGTGTTGCTAGCAGCTATCCACATGTAAAGTAAAATCCAGCTATTGACATCTTTTGAAGTCATACTGGTATCTAATATAAGGTAGAGGTGATCATGATTTCCACACGCTGGTGAAGTCAGTACGGGGACATACCGGGCGATCCACATAGGGGTTGTATTCGTAATAATGTTAAGTACTCCTTTGACCTAAAAGCATGGGAACCTCCGTCAAGCCGTCCACCTTCCTGAGTTGCAACATCAATAAATCTTAAGATAACAGAAAGATTTTATTTTGATTTCTAACCCCGGAGGGTTAGCCATCCAGGATAACCAAAGAAAATCAGTGCGTCATCGAGGACTGTCTGTCTTATTTCCATTGTGGTCCTTCAATCTTGTCCCCCAGGATGCCACCCACACCAGTCGACTGACACCAAGGTACCTACTATGCTAGATGAAAGGGGCGACAAGTGTTAGGAAATACCCCCAGTATTTCCACTCTTGCCGGGGATCAAACCACGAACACAGTGTCAGGCGAGAGCTTTGTCTAACAGGCCACCACTCCTAATAATCAATAATTAACGTTGATCTGGGTATGTAACATAACATGCGCTAACTAGATGCGGGACGAAAATCACCACCAAAACAAGGTATGAGTAACTAGCTGCAACGTCATATTCTCTAACGCTACTGACTCACACCATGACTCCTACGTTATCCCTTTGATTATTACTGTTTAGCGAGTGTTCTAATGTTAACATTCCACAATTCTGTTCACTGTTAATATTAACTTGTCCCTGGACTCCACATTGCGTCTACACCACTTCAGTGTACATTTTAATCCATACTGTTCCTCATATGACTTCATTCAGTAGTTTTTGTTATTCAGTAGTTTACACACACACACACACACACACACACACACACACACACACACACACACTCACACACTTTCTCACACACACAGATACTCACTCGGACTCGACCCCCGCAACCTCAACTAGGTGAGTACACATACAACAGGCCTAGTGTCTAATCGACATGTGCCTAGGACAAAATGGTAACTAAACACAGTACAGCCGAGTAATGTACGTCCTCTGAGAGTACTTATGTGATGTTTATGTTACTAATATGCTGCTTGTTAATTTAGTATTTTCTCAGTTGAGGTAATATACTGCATAGTGGTACATTGTAACAAGAAAGAATTTAGTTTCATATAAAATATTCAGCGCAATGTAAATTATGTAACGTTATCTTATCTAGAATTTTTTATCACAGAAAATAATCACCTCCATTTCCTGTTTTTTCCTTCACCACGGGATCGGTATGAGTGGCGAAGTATTGTCCTCCAGAGCCTTTTTCTCCACCAGGGCTCAATACCCCACCTCCAGGTGTTCCTGGCTACCAGGTCCTCCAAGGATTCTGGGGTTTAGTCTTTCCCTTGATTGTCCAGGTGAGCAATTAATGATGAAGTGTATCCTGTAGTTATCACCAGACAGAACACAGCCACACACACCAACCATCACCTGTACGTGACATGTAAACTGATAGACAGCTTATAAAACAAGCAAATCTAAATAATAACTTTCATCTTCATTAAACCAGTCGCATATATAGACATAATGTAAAGGTTGCATTGAAGCGGTAGCCATAATCCACTATTTAAATCACTGTAAACCAAAATTTTAGTTTCATATACTACGACCATTTGACGGTCAGTTAATAAATTACCTGGATGATAATGAATGTAATATTCGTTGCCTTAAAAGAGTGGATACTTACTTTGCAATGGCTGTCTTCTTCGGCTCCGCCTTCAAGAATCTTCCACGTTTCCTTATTCTCGAGTTAGCTAGAGACCTCCACCTTGTGGTCCCCCCCCGCCTACCAGCTCCTTCGGTGCTGTTCTTCCGGGGTCACACCCGTCTCTAATTCTTTTGCGTTTTATTCTCTGAACCCATCCCCCACCTTTACCTAATCCTACTCTACTTCATCTCGCCTGCAAGTTCTCAGTTTGCAAGGCCTCGCACACCTGAATCATTGTGCCTATTAACCTGCAAAGACAAACTCCCCCTCTCATAAGCCCAATCTCTTCGCACATTTCCCTCCGTGCTTACCATTCCACAAACAATTTTCCCCTTTTCGGCTCGGCCCCAGATCTAACCCCTTTTCTCTCACACGATAGTGGAGGTTCCACCCCCCTCGTGTGGTTCCCTCCTCTGCTCCCCCAGACTTCTTCCCCATCACTTTCCCCAGCCGCCTCCCACTCCTGTTTCAACCACAGCTCTTCGTCCCCCGCCAAGCACATCTCCAGTTTTATACTCCTCTTCCCTCTCAGACCTCTTGTTCCCTCCATAGTCTCCCCGATCTCCACTTACTCTAAACCTCACCTGTCCTGAAGTCATCATATCGTCCAACTTCTTGTCCAACTCAGAACCCTCGATGACACCGGGGCGACTCCTACCCCTTCTTATTTTTTCACAACCCTCGCAGCAATCTTTCTTCACAGCATTCCCATTCCTCCGTCTACATGTTTTCCGTTTATTTCCTCCCCACTTGACTTCACTTTTGAAGAAATGATTTGCCGAGCTAAGTTTTATATTTAAATATAGGACAGACTTAGCTTAGAAAGCCGAGCTCATCGCCTGCAACAGCTGCCCTGCAGACGAGGTCTTGAGAAGCTGTCGAAGACCACTTCTCAATGGGCTGAAATGATTATTAATTTGTAAGTTATAAATTACCCTCGGGGGTTTATGTCCATCAAATTTCATTCACTGATGGCTGACATACGTACTTGTGTGACTCAAAAATCCACACCCTCACTGCTGCCGAACTATAGGTTGATTACAAAACTCCATGCGACACAAGAAATCTGCGAGTCCCCCGTATACAAGAACTTCGGCAACCTAACCTTCTCTTGTAGCTTGACTATGGTGTTCTTCACACCTTCGAACAGTTGTAGCATAACTTGATGAAGCTAAGTGTCCTTGGATTCCTCTCTTCCCATAGTCTAGTAATACCACACTGGTACACTATGTTCCACAAGATTTTCTTGATTGTTCACAATCTGATCAAACTAAAGAACTGACTCACTTCTCTGTATGTGTTTATTCTGTGTTTTGTGAGACCCTTTGTTTCATCACTAACGCACGGATCCGTGTTCTTTGTTGGTTTTTAACCTGGCATCAGTGTGACTCTCAGTAAGTCAAAATTAAGCTCAAGGCGCCACAGCCTCATACCCCGTCCAATGTCCCTTAGCACATAAGAAAAGCAGACCTATACTTTTGCTTCATTGCCACTTCCTCACTGATGCAAAGCAGAATGCTTGAATTTGCTGTCTAACAAGACAACAATGTCCACTAATCTTTAAACCATGGTAATATATGGAGCAGGATTTTTTCCTTAATTGTCCTACTGAGGACGAAATGACTTCTTTTATTAAAATACCTTTGCAGCAGTGGAGTCTTGCACGGGCATCAGTCGCTTGACCACGTCCGCATAACTGGTACTGCATCTGGATTCGATTACTTGACTGTACAGTAGAAACAAGATGCTTGCCCCTTCTGAGAGGCCTGGGCCCCTCAGGGCTGAAAGGGATGAAAGGGGCTGAAAAGGGCTAAGGGGGGCTGATACCCCCCCCCTGGAAAAAATTTCTCCACTCACTGACCCTACTTGCCCATAAGTGTTGGGTTACAAGAGCCCATAATTCGTTCAGCAGCTATTCGTCCCCGTTTTCGGGCCTAGTGCTGTTGCATTCTTCTGATCCCTATCCCTGTGAATCATTTAATGAGAGTGCGTTTCATACGCACGTTGTATACCGTATCACCAGGTCTTTGGTCGTTCCTCTTTCTCTGCTGCATTATACTGCAGCCCGCATTTATTTGCACAGGTTGTATCCAGTTTTGCTCTGTATATCTCTCCCCTTTCCTTGCATTTTGTATCTTGGATATTGCTTTTCTTGATCACTTCTCTGCCGTCGGCCCATCTTGTTGTTAGATGACTCACGAAATCGTAATACACAGTGCAAACAAACCTACCACGGCAGGATAGAACCGCGATCAGAGAGTCTCAAAACTACAGACCGTCGCGTTAGGCCTCTGCCAGCAAGCCACATAAATTCATCCACTAGTTATATACTACAACCATAGGAAGTTAGCATAGGCAACTCACTGTGACCTCAAATCAGTTTTACAGACGCATCTCCAGCTAACGGACGGTCGAGTTTTGAGACTCTCTGATCGCGCGGGTTCTATCCCCACCCTGGTAGGTTTTGGTGGTTAGGTGATTTTAAGGGGAGGGCCCCACTGTGACTCTCGTGAGATCAGTTGAAAACCCTTTCACTTCTATCACTCTTCATGTTTTAAAATACGGGTGCTGCTCCCACCCATTTTGACTCTCCGCACTCTTCTCTCCTCGCATTGAACTTATATCTGTTCCACGTGAATCGCACTTGATTAAGCTTGGTCTGTTCCCTGGATTGTATGCACTGATCACTTTCGTATTCTTCTTACTTTCTACAACATATTTCCAACCACCTCGTAGCCCCAGTGCACTTTTGGAAAAGCAAATTGGGACTTATACTCTCATCTTACCACTATTTGTTGGGACCCTTCTTCTTCTTCTATTGATGAGCTGTGTACCAGTTTTTTGACCTTAGTTTTTGATGCAGCGCAATTCTGTTCCTCAAACTTCAAGGCCAGGCATTCTCCAAAGTGTGCCCTTGTGGTCTCCAGCGTGTGCCCGTGCAGTGTATTTGAAACTGCTGCATGGGGCCGTCATCGATATAATCGGACCTCAGATCGTCTTTTGATTTTAAGTGGGTAAGGCATCGCACGCCGCGTTATATGTACGCCCTAAACGCACTTGCAGGCAAGACTACGTGTCTACTATTCCTCGTCTTCTGGAACAAGGTACGGAATTGTGTACAATTACCTACGCCCAGCTCCCGGTTTGCTAGTTGCAGGTGTTAGTGTTGTGTAACTCTGGAATTGCCACGAAATCGACTATCTTGTGCATGTCTACTAAGGCTTCAACGCTCTGTTCCTCGTTTCTTGCGTCTAGGTCTAACAGGGAGCAATTGCCCTAGTTTCTCTTCTAATGGATGAACTGTATAACTTACCTTTTCACTCTGCTAAGCTAGAGACACACACTTTCCGCTTGCTATCACGGCAGCTGGGCTGAAGATATTCATATTCGTATGCTACAACATCTGCTACTACAGCCATACTCCTGTTTGCTCTTCATTCTTAATTGGAAGCGAGGGATTCTCCCTCAACAAAGAAATCTATCCTTGTAACCACTTTTCGCAACAAGCACCTCGGGCTTGGATACATCTCACTACGAGCCCATTGCCCTAGACCATTGTAGCTGCAATGGTGGAAACGATTGGTGAAAAAGACGTCCTTGATATGGTATTTGGAGACACACATAGTTTTTCCCTCGCACAATACCGCGAGGGCCGCTCTAATTTTTGAGACCCCTTGCTTCACTTGATACGTATGTGCGAAATCGCCTTTGTTAATAAACTCTCCGTTCTAGCAGTCTGTTAAGATCCTCGAGAAGGCATGTGACACCACCTTGAAGGTATAACAATCTTAAACCCAAGCCACTCCTTAAGGTCCCGTGGTAATCTCACCATCCTTCCTTGCTGCTTTCTTATTTGAAAGACTTTTCGTGTCTAGTGTTTAAGCCTCACATTCCTCAGACTTGGTTCAGGCCAAGGGAGTCCCACAGAGCTTGTGTGCATAGCACTACCCTTTTTCTCTTTGGCTACCTTCCGTTCACCATGGCATATATGTGGATGACTTCGCTATAGCTTATGCATGAGGCGCTGAACTACGCCTGGTAGCAGCCTCCCTTTCAGGATGTTATTGACCGGCTTCCCATTGGCCACTACTCATGAATTTATATTTTCTAGTACAAAAAGCTATTTCATTACCTTCACTAGAAAAGTCCTCTTGTCCCAATATTCCAATGTATTTACAAATACACGCTCATGATTCCAGAATGTGACAACGTCAAGTTTCTTGTTCTTTTTTTTCTCTTCGATCGCTGTTACATGGATACCTCACATTTCTCTTTGAAGGTAAGCTTGCCATCGTCGGGATGAAATCTTCTTTAAAATTCTTGCGAATCGTTTATTGGGAGCATTTAGCGGAATCTCCACCCTTTTGCATTCCACTCTAGCTTGTCCAAGTTGGATTATGCGACCAAGTCTAATCAGTTTCCTCCCCACGCCCTTGGCGCCAAAAGCTCTCCTACCTACGACTGCTTGATAAAGTAGACACATGTGTCCCACTTTTGGTTATCTTTATGAAAAAACGTTTCGTCCACATAGTAGCTTCATCAGTCCAACACAGGAGAAACGGAAGAACAAGAGAGGAATGAGGTAAACAGTCCCTCAACCTTGATCAATGTGGTCAGTCCCATCAATCCTGAATAGAATACGGCATATGAGCGGAGAAGCAAGCTTATAACCGTCGTTTCTGTGATCCATTTCATCTACACTCCTTCAGACACTGCCACTTCTTGGGATCTTAATACTTGGAATTCTCGCTGCCTAACCCTTGGGCACACCTACTTTCCACATTGGCAAGGTGACAAACCACCTACGACACTGCACCTCTCCTGCCTACGGTTTAGTAAGCTGCTTCTCGCGCCATATGCCGTAATCTATTCAAGATTGATGACTGACAAAATCAACTCAAGGTTTTGAGGGACTGATTACCTCATTCTCCTCCTGATCATCAAGTTTCTCCTGTGTATGGACCTGATGAAGCCACTTGTGTGGCGAAACGTTTCCTCATAAAGAACCCAAGAGTTGCACATGGGCGGTGTCTAATTTATCAGTCCTGACAGATTGTATACGAATGTTCATAGAACCGCACGTGATAAATTAGACACATTGCAGGCTCTTGGTATCTTTACTGAAGGAAACATTTCGCCACACAGTGGCTTTATCAGTCCATACAAAGAGAAACGGAATACAGGAGGACCTGTTCCACACGGGACCTACTTCCACATTGGACAAATGTGACACCACCTACGACTGCAGCATCACTCCTAACTGTTGCATTATGTTGTTCTTACCTAACAACCTGTCGGTATTTTATACCATCTTAATGTCAATCTGTCAGACACTGCAACACAAGGTATCTTGGTACAGACCCTGCAATCAACTTCGACAACTTCCACTAGTAAGAGGGGCGGATTTGAGAGAACCTGACCTCTCAACATCTGAGGTACTAACCTCTCCCTAGTGGGCCTACGTCTCACCTCTTGGCGCTATAAAAAGATCCATCCTGTCACTATCTCCATATTTGTATCATACTATAACAAAGCTCTTCTCCAGACTGAGGCCTGACCACCTCAAACTTTAAGGGTGATGGACTGATTACATCGTTCTTCAAGTATCTTCTGCATCTATCAACTTTTCTGTACTTGACTGAAAAGCCTACTGTGTAGGCGAAACGTTTCATAAGAAAGATACCTAACTGTTTGCATATGTGTCTACCTAACACATCTCTCCTGCCTACCGTATATAAGCTCCTTCCTCCGCAGATATTTTATTTTTATTCAAGATTGATGGACTGACCACATCGAATCAAGTTGAGGACTGATTGCCTCATTCAACCTCCTGTTACTTTCACGTTTCTCCTTTTATGACTGATGAAGAACACTGACTGTGTGGCTAAACGTTTCCTCAATAAAGAAACCCCAAGAGTTCACATGTTCTAATTTAATCAACGTGTCTTCTCTGACCATTCACTACGACTGCTTCGCGCTCCTCTTTTTCTTGATCACTTACGGGCGCATGCTCATGGCCGGTACTGTTTATACAGATGGTTAAAAAAATCTTCTGTCTTCTGACGGTATTGGGTTTGTGGCAGTGCTCCCTAACAATGTTGTTCCGAGGTCGTTTTCTAACTCGATGGTATTTTTTAACTGCCGATTGTAATGCCAACCTCCATATGCTCTCCTTATCACATACATGTCTCCTTCACGTTTTTATGATCATTTCAGATTCCGACAGTGCTTTACAAGCCATAAAACAATTTGATTCCCACCATCCATTTTTTTTTTGTCCTTCAATTCAACTATGGTTGTTGCCGGTTCTATATAAACAAAAGACGTTATTTTCTGTTGGTCCCGGAACACGTTGATGACAGGCAATGAACAGGGGATGCTAGCCTGCGCATCAGCGGTACGTGGATTCTACCGGTTTCTACCAGCGAATCCGTTCACTGATTATTTTACAATCATCTCTGCCCATCTTCGAGGCCGTTGCAACGTTGTGGTCGGACATGGACCATAACAAATTTGCACTCTATTAAACCACTTTTAGGGTTGTGGCCATCTTCTACCACCGTTGCCGACTCAGAGACAGTGCTCTCCCGTCACCCATCGCCCAACATATGGTTAACTCATGGATCGACAACCCTTTCCTTTATTTGAGTTGTTGGGTCCCTATTTCGGTTCTTCACTTTCTGTGTAATGCCGTTTACCAGCAAGCTCGCAGGATTTACGCTCCACCAACACGCGCCTCGCCTACCATTTCCTTTATTATCTTCCCTTCTGCAGACGTCCTGCCTTGACTTACAATCACTTTTTGACTTTTGTCAGACAACTGCTTTACTATACAAACCTTTGACCACATAGCCCATAGCGTCCCTTCCACACTTTTCTCCCCTACACCTCTGATCACCCCCTCTCCACCAGCTGTCTATAGCCCGCACTATTTTTTCTGCCCGGGCCGCAGCGCGAATACCCCTTGTCGGTTTTAGCGCTTACTTTGATTATAACAATAATAATATGCCGACCTCTGCACTGTTGTTTCGGGGCACCGAAATACAAGGCTACTGCAGTTATGCAATACGAAAAATATTACATTTCTCGTTCCCATAGAGACGATAAACAGCTTCCTTGCTGTAAAAAAAGTAACTCGCTCCATATCAACAAAAAAAAAGTTTGAGTGGTAAACACTAAATATTTTACTAGAACATTCATCCTCCACTAACATGGAGAACATGAACAAAATTCACTGAATGAAAAAGACAATAGGGGATAGCACAATACAAAAGCAAAAATAAAAATATTTATCTCAAACAATGAAAACTCACTCTTCTGAATTACTGTATGATCACAGACAATAGATTAAGGGCGACTGGAACAGTAGAGCTCCCCAGCTGTATAAGAGAACAGTACTCAGCGTCACATCTTGTAATCCTGTCATCCAACTCCAAGCTCTCTGCAGCAGCCACAAGATAACGCTCCCACACAATTAAAGAGATTAACTGCGCCAGCAGCCACAAACTTCCTGACCATTGTAATAAATAAGTTCAGTGTAAATTTTTGTGGTTATAAATATTTCAATCTAATTATATAAATCAGTTATGCCATTTAAGGAACTAAGAACTCACTTAATTTTACGACATATATATATATAATATATACTATATATATATATATATATATATATATATATATATATATATATAATACTATATAAATATATAAGTAATGGTATGCATACCTTGTCGAATAGTCAGAACTTGCGATTCTTGGCATAAATAGCAACGCTCATATTGCCATATATAACAAGTGAAAAATTGTGTATGCAATAATTTCGCCAAAATCATTCTGAACCCTAACCGAAAAAAATATAATTATCACTGTTTTTTGTTTAGTATTAAATATTCTAAACAAATATAAAATATATTTAGTATGGATTATGCTAAACTAAATTGTTCTGTTATAATAAGGATAGGTAAGTATTCTACGATTACACTTTTTGGAGAAAACATAAACAAAAAAATTAAAAAAATTTTACATTAACATATGGGAAAAAAAATATATTTCTTTAAAAATATAAAAGAAATATTTAGAACGGGCTTAAACCTTTAAATGAGTTCTTGCTAATGACCATTTATACATATGCGGCCCGACATAAAAAGATAATAAATATATAAATATATATATAGATAAAGTTTTTCTTCTTCTCTATTTTAGTAAATGTTCTACAGGAAAGGGGTTACTAGCCCATTGCTCCGCATTTAGTCGCCTCATACGACACGCATGCTACGGAGGAAAGAATCTTTTTTCCACTACCCCATGGACAATAGAAGAACTAAAGAAGAACAAGCGCTATTTAGAAAAAGGAGAAAACCACGATGTATGTATATATATATTCTGTGCGTGTCTGTGATGTGTGACCAATGAGTATAGGAGAAGCAAGATAACCTGTAAATCTACGTGTTTATGAGACAGATAAAAAGAAACCAGCAGAAGAATGGCGAAACAGAATGACTTCAAGCGTGGTATCAGTCTGTTGTGGAAGGAAGGCGGTAGGGTCCGCCTAGGAAAAGGTTGAGAGAGGGTTAAAGGAGGTTTTATGTGTACAGGGCTTGGAACTCCACAGGCATGCGTGAGCGTGTTTGATAGGAGTGAATGGAGAAACAAAGGTTTTTTAATTACATGACGTGCGTTGAGTGTAACAAAGTAACATTTAGAAGGGTTCAGGGAACCGCAGGCCGACTTGAGTCCTGAGATTGGAAGTACAGACCAGCACTCTGAAGGGGAGGGTGTTTAATGTTGCAGTTAAAAACTTAGTGTAAAGCACCCTTCTGGCAAGACAGTGATGGAGTGAATGAGGTGAAAGTTTTTCTTTTTCGGCCAACCCTTCCCTTGGTGGGAATCGGCCAGTGTGAAACTTAAAAAAAATAATAATACTATATATTATATATATATATATAATATATTATATATAGGTATATATATATATATATAGGTATATATAGGTAGTAGGTTGGTGACAGCAACCACCCAGGAAGTACACCGTCCCTGCCAATGACTGTGAAACTAAATCCTGTAATTGTTTTGCATGATGGTAGATTGCTGGTTTCTTATTCTGTCTCAATAAACACCAAAGATAACCAGGGATATCTTTCTACTCCTACTAACACTTGGTCACACTTCACAGACACGCACATGCAAAATATATATACATACATCTAGGTTTTTTTCTCCTTTTTCCTAAATAGCTCTTGTTCGCTTTTTATTTCTTCATTGACCATGGGAAGTGGAAAAAATCTTTCCCCGTAGCCATGCGTGTCGTAGAGGCGACCTAAAATGCCGGGAGCAAGGGGCTAGTAACCCCTTCTCCTGTATACAATTACAAAAAAAGAGAAGAAGAAAAACTTTATAAAACTGGTTGCTTAAATGTGCGTGGATGTAGTGCGGATGACAAGAAACAGATGATGCTGATGTTATGAATGAAAAGAATTTTGGATGTCCTGGCCCTAAGCGAAACAAAGCTGAAGGGGGTGGGAGAGTTTCAGTGGGGGGAAATAAATGGGATTAAATCTGGAGTATCTGAGAGAGTTAGAGCAAAGGAAGGGGTAGCAGTAATGTTAAATGATCAGTTATGGAAGGAGAAAAGAGAATATGAATGTGTAAATTCAAGAATTATGGGATTAAAGAAAAGGGTTTGGGATGCGAGAAGTGGGTCAAAAATAAGCGTGTATGCACCTGGAGAAGAAGGAATGCAGAGGAGAGAGAGAGATTTTGGGAGATGTTAAGTGAATGTAAGGAGCCTTTGAACCAAGTGAGAGAGTAATTGTGGTAGGGGACTTGAATGCTAAAGTAGGAGAAACTTTTAGAGAGGGGTGTGGTAGGTAAGTTTGGGGTGCCAGGTGTAAATGATAATGGGAGCCCTTTGATTAAAACTTTGTATAGAAAGGGGTTTAGTTATAGGTAATACATATTTTAAGAAAAGGGGATAAATAAGTATACACGATATGATGTAGGGCGAAATGACAGTATTTTGTTGGATTATGTATTGGTAGATAAAAGACTGTTGAGTGACTTCAGGATGTACATGTTTATAGAGGGCCACAGATATATCAATCACTTTCTAGTTGTAGCTACACTGAGAGTAAAAGGTAGATGGGGTACAAGGGGAATAGAAGCATCAGGGAAGAGAGAGGTGAAGGTTTATAAACTAAAAGAGGAGGCAGTTGGGTAAGATATAAACAGCTATTGGAGGATAGTGGGGTAATGAGAGCATAGGCAATGGGGTCGAAGAGGTATGGGGTAGGTTTTTAAAAAAGTAGTGTTAGAGTGTTCAGCAGAAGTTTGTGGTTACAGGAAAGGGGTGCAGGAGGGAAGAGGAGCGATTGGTGGGAAAAGATGATGTAAAGAGAGTAGTAAGGGAGAAAAAGTTAGCATATGAGAAGTTTTTACAAAGTAGAAGTGATGCAAGGAGGGAAGAGTATATGGAGAAAAAGAGAGAGGTTAAGAGAGTGGTGAAGCAATGTAAAAAGAGAGCAAATGAGAGAGTGGGTGAGATGTTATCAACAAATTTTGTTGAAATAAGAAAAAGTTTTGGAGTGAGATTAACAAGTTAAGAAGCCTAGAGAACAAATGGATTTGTCAGTTAAAAATAGGAGAGGAGAGTTATTAAATGGAGAGTTAGAGGTATTGGGAAGATGGAAGGAATATTTTGAGGAATTGTTAAATGTTGATGAAGATAGGGAAGCTGTGATTTCGTGTATAGGGCAAGGAGGAATAACATCTTGTAGGAGTGAGGAAGAGCCAGTTGTGAGTGTGGGGAAGTTCGTGAGGCAGTAGGTAAAATGAAAGGGGGTAAGGCAGCCGGGATTGATGGGATAAAGATAGAAATGTTAAAAGCAGGTGGGGATATAGTTTTGGAGTGGTTGGTGCAATTGTATTAATAAATGTATGGAAGAGGGTAAGGTACCTAGGGATTGGCAGAGAGCATGCATAGTTCCTTTGTATAAAGGCAAAGGGATAAAAGAGAGTGCAAAAATTATAGGGGGATAAGTCTGTTGAGTGTACCTGGTAAAGTGTATGGTAGAGTTATAATTGAAAGAATTAAGAGTAAGACGGAGAATAGGATAGCAGATGAACAAGGAGGCTTTAGGAAAGGTAGGGGTGTGTGGACCAGGTGTTTACAGTGAAACATATAAGTGAACAGTATTTAGATAAGGCTAAAGAGGTCTTTGTGGCATTTATGGATTTGGAAAAGGCGTATGACCAGGGTGGATAGGGGGGCAATGTGGCAGATGTTGCAAGTGTATGGTGTAGGAGGTAGGTTACTGAAAGCAGTGAAGAGTTTTTAACGAGGATAGTGAGGCTCAAGTTAGAGTATGTAGGAAAGAGGGAAATTTTTTCCCAGTAAAAGTAGGCCTTAGACAAGGATGTGTGATGTCACCGTGGTTGTTTAAATATATTTATAGATGGGGTTGTAAGAGAAGTAAATGCGAGGGTCTTGGCAAGAGGCGTGGAGTTAAAAGATAAAGAATCACACACAAAGTGGGAGTTGTCACAGCTGCTCTTTGCTGATGACACTGTGCTCTTGGGAGATTCTGAAGAGAAGTTGCAGAGATTGGTGGATGAATTTGGTAGGGTGTGCAAAAGAAGAAAATTAAAGGTGAATACAGGAAAGAGTAAGGTTATGAGGATAACAAAAAGATTAGGTGATGAAAGATTGAATATCAGATTGGAGGGAGAGAGTATGGAGGAGGTGAACGTATTCAGATATTTGGGAGTGGACGTGTCAGCGGATGGGTCTATGAAAGATGAGGTGAATCATAGAATTGATGAGGGAAAAAGAGTGAGTGGTGCACTTAGGAGTCTGTGGAGACAAAGAACTTTGTCCTTGGAGGCAAAGAGGGGAATGTATGAGAGTATAGTTTTACCAACGCTCTTATATGGGTGTGAAGCGTGGGTGATGAATGTTGCAGCGAGGAGAAGGCTGGAGGCAGTGGAGATTTTCATGTCTGAGGGCAATGTGTGGTGTGGGAAAATAATGCAGAGAATTCGTAGTTGGGAAGTTAGGAGGAGGTGCGGGTTACCCAAAATGTTGTCCCCGAGGGTGAGG
This sequence comes from Cherax quadricarinatus, assembly GCF_026875155.1. NCBI lineage: Eukaryota > Metazoa > Arthropoda > Malacostraca > Decapoda > Parastacidae > Cherax > Cherax quadricarinatus. The sequence continues at coordinate 254 of NW_026484129.1, read as the reverse complement.
AAGGGTTGTTAGGGGGTTTGGACATGTAGAGGAAAGGAGCGAAAAAGAATGACTTTAAAAGGTATCAGTCTTTTGTGGAAGGAAAGGGGGGGGGTAGGGTCGGCCCAGGAGGGTTGGAGGGGGGGGTAAAGGAGGTTTTGTTGCGAGGGGGGTTTGGGCTTCCAGCAGGCTCTTGGCGTGTTTGATAGGAGTGAAAGGAGACAAATGGGGTTTTTTAAAATTGACGTGCTGTTGGGGGTGTGAGCAAAGTAAAA
>NW_026484118.1:0-22706 GCF_026875155.1 Cherax quadricarinatus | reverse complement strand
TTTGCACACAATACATTCACTATGTCAGAAAACGGGTCTGATTTACCCCCCGTTTCTTTTCCTTTTTTAAAATATGGGATACATTACTGCCTTCCATTTCCCAGGGAATGGGCAACTCCCATTTAAAGGGGATTTTTGAAATTGATTAAAGGCACGCCGCATCTCTGCCCCTTCTCTAAGGACCCATGGGGAGTTTTGTCCGTCCCATCCCTTTTGAGGGTCAAGGTCACGGAGTTTTTTCCCCTCCCCCCGGTTGTTCGATTCACCAAACCCTTTGTTGGTATACTCCCTCTTGAGTCCCCTTCTATGCTGTTTTCCCCACACCCCTTCCGTCCTACTGTAAAAACTTCCTTAAATCTCCTGTTCAGCTCCTACATACCTCCGACATTTTGTGAGTTCTCCCCCCTTCTGTCCTTTAATTGACACCTGGTCTTTGACTGTTGTTTTCCCCCTGATGTGGCTAAAACTTTTTCGGGTCTGTTTTAATTCTCGATGCTATTCGTTTCCATCTGTCGCTGGGCCCCCTCCTTTACCGTGCATACTCTTTCCCTGCCCCTAAAAATGATCTACTTTTTTTCGGGGGTTCTCTCCTTTGTACTTTTCCATTCTCTTTTGCACTTTTTTTTGCCCCCTTTACCCCGGGGGAAACGGGGGCTCGTTCGGGTCTTCCCTTTTGTTATGTTCCCCTTGTGATAACCTTTCCCCCACTCCTTTTGCGTTTGTTTTAATTTTCCACATTTCTTTACGGGTTTTCCTCCAGTTCTTTCCCACGGACCCCCGCAGGAATTATTCAACCCTATGTGTTCTTTTAATCAGGCTTTTCCCATTCAACTCCTGTTTTCTCTCCGTTTCAGCCACTAGTATTTTAAAAACACAGAACCAGTGGTGCTAGTCCTATGGATCCATACTTGATGTGTCAAATGTCTGAGATGCCCAGGGGGAAAACAAGGTCCAATCTTGCTGGTTTTTCCTCCCTCTCCTCTGGTATGTCCTTAAAAAATGTTGGTCATGAGGTTTTTTCCCGCACCACGTCCCCAAAATCCTGGTCTCCAAATTTGGGGCCCCCTGTGGCTCCGGGTTTTTCAGTCAATTCCCTGTGGTTTAAAATCCCCCCTAACTGCAAAATTTGCTTGCTGGGGTGAGCTCTCTTGCCCCCTCAGCAATGTGTCCACCATTTCTCGTTGCTCTCTCATATTCCTTCTTCGCTCCCACAGTTTGTGGTGGGTTATACATCACGCAATGACCACTTTTTGTTCCCCCCCTGAAGTGTACCACTATTATTCCTTTTTCCCTTTATCTAGCCCTTTCCCCTTTCGAATTTCCACTGTTTTTTTTCGAGCAGAGCAAAACCCACCTCCCCCCGCCCCTTCATCTTCCTCATGATCTGGTATCCTTGGGGAAGATTGCATTGTTATTTTTCCCGTGATTTTTTGTTTCTGTAACGCTATGTGTCTGGGATTTTCCTCTTGAATCTTTCTTGCCATTCCTCATGTTTATTTGTTAATCCATCTGCATTTTGCCCCAAAACCCTTCAATTCTTTTTCTAATACTGTAACGGGGTGCGGGGGGGGGGAACAAGGATGGGTGGGGGATGGTTTGGCTTGGTTTTGTTCAGTTCCCTTGGGGGGTATCGGGCTGGAGTCCTTCTGCAGGTGTTTTGGATGTATGTTTGCCCTTTCCCTTTTTGATCCTGGGTTTATTCTGCTTCCCCTTTTTTTTCATTTCCTCCTTTTTTTCCTTTCGTTTTTTAACTTTCCTTTTATCGCTTCCTTTCGTCCCGTTTTCTGTCTCGATCGAGGTACACCCCAAAATCCCGCTTCCTCTCACCATCTTTCTCCTGCAGGATCTGGTTCGGGTTGATTTGCCTGAAAATACTTTTAAGGCCGATTCCTTTTCTTTGTGAACCACCCCCATTTTCCGAAAATTTGCCCCGGGGCATTCCCCCCCCGCCTATCACCTTCAGATGTCTTCAAACGCTTTTTTTTCCTCCTTGTTTTCTTTCATCACATTTCCCCCCTTTGCTTCGTCAGCCCATAGACAAAAACGGTTTTTCCCCCTTTCCACCTCCATTTTGGGCTCCCCCTTTCAAACCTCTGATGTGTTTTTGTTCCTTCCCCTGGAGTATTCCTTCCTCAGTCTCTTCCCTAATTAGGCCCCCATGTTATTGGTTTGCCTCCTGTCACCCGTTCCCGCCCCCCCCAGTATCGGGGGTCCCTCAATGTCCTAGTTCCCCTTTAATGTTTCCAACCCTATTTTGTCCTATGGCTCCCGTCTTGTTTTGGCCCCATTGGGTTTGACAGGACCCTCATACAGTTTTTGTTTCCGCTCCCTTTTAAACCCGTTTTTGTGTCTGATGTAGCCTTTGCCGATTTCTTCTGTAATACTTTTTCTCTATGCTGTTTCAAAATGTCCATCCTCTTCTAACTCTCTATCTTGATTTTTTGCTGCTGTGGCCTGTTGCTTCCACTTTTGCATTCTGCGCTAACCCCTCTTCCATCTTCCTTTTCCAGCTCTCTAGTCTCCTTCCCCAGTCTTCCTCCCTTTTTTTTTTGGGTCTGCCCCCATTCCTCCATCCCAGATTTGTCCTTGGGGCCCTTTGTCCTCACTTGGGTCTAGGTTCCCCAATTGCTCCACAGAAGGGGGGACGGGGGGTTAGGGGAGGGGGAAAGATGGTTAGGGGAGGGGGTGGTGGTTTTGGGGGGGGGGAGGATGGGTTTTTGGAGGGGGAAGGAGTTGGGGAGGGGGTTAGATGGTTTGGGGGAGGGGGGAGGTGGGTAGGGTTAGGGGGTTTGGGGGGGGGAGGTGGTGAGGGGGGGGGAGTAGTGTTTGAGAAGAGAGGGGGTGGATGGTTTTGGGGGAGGGGGAGGATGGGTTTTTGGAGGGACGGGGTTTGGGGGGGTTTGTGTTTTGGGGAGGGTTATTTGGGTTTTAGGGAGGGGTAGGGGGCTAAGGGAGTGTTAGGAAGGGAAAAGGGGGTTTGAGGAGGGGGGGTTTTTTGGTCAAGTTTTTGTTCAAGGGGGGGTTGTGGTGTGGTGGTGTGTTGTTAGTCGTGTGTGTTGTGTGTCGTGTTGTGCGGTTGTACCACCTATTGTATTCACCTAGTTAGGTTTCGGGGGGGGGGAGTCCGATCCTGGCCCCCCTCTTCACTGATCGCTACTTCACCTCCCTGAACCCTGGTTTATCATACCTCTGCTTAAAGCTATGATGGGTCCCCCCTCCACTACATCGCTTCCCAAACATTCCACACTGCTATCTTGGGGTGAAGAAAAACTTCCCCAAAATCCCTGTGATTCATCTGTGTTTTCACTTCCAAATGGTCCCCCTTTTTAAGGGGTTTCCCAAACTCGGGAAAAACCTGTTTTCCACCTTGTCAATTCCTCTCAGTTTTTTGTACTCTTTATATGTCCCCCCTATCCTCCTTCCCCCATGTCGCAGGTGTTTTCCCTTAACCTTCCCCTGGGGACATATCCTTAGCTGGGACTGTCTTGTTGCAAACCTTTGCACTTCTCTATTTTTCTTTCGGGCTGGCTAGGTGGGGGTTTCCCAAACGGGTGCCGCATACCCCAATAGGGCCCCAAACGTACACGGTTACAGGGTCCTAAAAACGTTTCCCCTTATTAAGATGTGGGAAATCTGTTCTGAGGTTTGCTGGGGCCCCCATATGCACACATTATTTGATTGATGTGCGCTCGGGAGATTCCTGGGTTATACTACCCCAAATCTTTTCCTGAGTGGGGTTTTGTAGTCTCTGGCCCCCTAACTGAAACTCCGTTGGGGTCTTTTTTCCCCTTTCCCCTAATTTCATACTTTGACTTGGGGGGATTAAATCCAGGACCAAATTGCTGGACCGGGTCTGCAGCCTGTCCAGTCCCTTTGTAGTTCTGCCTGGTCTTCGACAGTAAATTCTTCTCATCAATTTTCACGTCATCCCCAAAAGGGGACCCCTCAACTTTCCTTCTGCGTCGTTCAAAAATCCCAGAAACAGCACGGGTCCTAGGACTGACCCCTGTGGGCCCCCCGCGGGTCACAGGCCCACTCTGACATTTTCCCACGTACCATGACCGCTGCTGTTTTCCTGAAAAGTATTCCCTGATCCAGTAGTGCCCCCCCGTTTCCCGCTTGGTCCCCCCGTTTTTTGCCCCAATCTTTTTGGGAAAAACTGTGTCAAACCCCTTCTTGAGCCAAGAATATGCATCCCCCCCCCTTTTGTCTTCGCTGTCCCCATTCATAGAACCAGTTTTTTTGTGACACAGGATTTCCGTCCCTAAAACCTGTTGGTGCTGTTGAAGAGTCATTCCTTTCAGGTTTCCACCACTCTTCTCCCGATAACTTCTCCATATTTTGCATACTAACATTCGTGAAACTGGTTGTAGTTTAATGTTCATGCGTCTCCTTTTTTAAGATTGGGGCTACATTTGGTTTTCCATCCTCAGGCAATCTCCCTGTTTCGATAGATTATTGAATTTGTTTTTTAGGGACAATAGCGCCCCTTTCTCCCCCCTTTAATACCCTGGGGAGTTTATCTGGGCCCCCTGCCTTTGAGTTTTACTCACTCAAAGCCCCTTCACTTCTTCCCGTTTTTGTGCACACACCGGAAGAAAATGTGTGCGTGGGGTTTTGGGGTTTGTTTTTGTGTGTGTGTGTGTGTTGTTGTGGTGTGTTGTGTGGGGGGTTGGGGAGGTGTGAGGGAGATACTGCAACACATTTTTTCCATAAATTTTGGGGGATAAAAAGCGAACTTGCTACTAGGGGTCTAAGCTTCTATAAGTGTCTCCCTTGTGTTGTGTGCTTGTGTTGAGGGAGGGAGGGTTGGGGGGGAGGAGGTGGTGTGGTTGAAAGATGCATTGTGTGGGCACAAATTTTTTCCTTTTATTTTTCCCAATTATGCTACTCTCTCCACTTATTGCCCTTTCTGGTTTACATAAAATTTTGCTGTTTTTATCTTTTCCGTTCACATTAAGGAAATTTCCTACTTCCAAAGTATTCTTACTGCAAATAACTCCCGGTGTAAAATGCCCTACCCTGTGTGTGTGTGGTGGTGTGTGTTGTGTGTGTGTGTGTGTGTGTGGTGTGGTGAGGTTTGTGTGTGAGAAGGGCTTGTGGGGGTTAAGGGGCCGCAACTTCTTGTGCCGGGACCAAACCCCTCCGGGGATTTGACCCTCGCCCCCGTCTTAAAATGTTGGCCCTTAAAAGTTGTCCCACCTAGCTTAATAAGTTACTCCCTTGGGGGTTGTGTGTGTGTGTGTGTCGGTTTAAGTATAAAATTTTTTGCGGGTTATTATCCTGTTCCTGTTAATTGGGAGAGGACTTCCTAGCTTCCAAAGTATTTTTACTGCTAATAACTAGGGAATTAATATACTTACTCCTCGCTGGATTCCCTTTTCCACTCTAACACAAATTCCAGTCATCTATTTCTTTTTAATTCGGGTAATAGCTTGCAGGAGTGAGTGACCAGTATCAAACAGTATCAAGCCAAGCCAGAGCCTTAAACTGCAAACCACAAATAGGGAATAAAACTTGCGCTCAAGGTGCGGTGCAAATTGCCGCTGCTGATGATAAGTCGTCGTACGTAGGCCTTAAACCCCATTTTGGAATCCCTTTACCTGTGATGTTTATAACCCTACATCTCATACATCCCGCTTCCTCACGCATTTTACTCTTTACGATTAGTAACACTTCCAAATATACACTTCATTATATGCATAAGGCACACAATTGTCGTGATGTCACTTCTCGGGTACTGTGCCAATGTGGCAACCGCCAAAACCCCCCAGTTTGCGCTTTGAAATATTTTGATTTAGCTTTCCTCTCATTTTTTTAACAAATAATTTAAATTTCACTCGTAGTAGTTCACTGACTTTCCCACTACATGATTATGCACTGTTATTGCACGCCTTACAATGTAAGGTTCCAGGCTTTGTTTCCCACATTGCACCCCACGGACCCACACGTGTTGTGGTGGTGTGTGGTGTATGTTTGTGTGTGTGTTGTGTGTGTGTGTGTGTGTGTGTGTGTTGTGTTGTGTTGTGTGTGTGATGTGTGTGTGTGTTGGGGTTTGTGTATGTGTGTAGTCACCTTTTTTGGGGTTGCGGGGTCGAGTCACAGCCCCTGGCCCGCCTCTTCCCTGATCTTGGTGATGTTTGTGGGTACTCACTTCACCATATGTGGTTGGGGGGTCGACCCACGTCCTGGCCCAGCCTCTTGAAATATTCCACCCCCTCTCCAAGCCCTGTATGTACCTCTTTTTAAAAGTTTGTAGGATCAGCCTCCACCCCAGATTTTTTCCCCATTTCCTGCATTCTAAGGCTAAGAAAATTTCCCAACTTTCCCATGATCACCCGGGTTTTTCCGCTTCCATTGTTCCCCTTATTTCTACACCCACCCCTGAAACTTTATGCTCTGCCCGAAAATTCCTCTCTGTTTTTTATACGCGTTATCTCCCCCTACCCTCCTTACTTCGTGTCATCGGTAGAGTTCCCTTTAAACCCCTGTCCTACACATTCCTCTTTGCTCTGGGGTAGTGTTGCTGAAAAAATTTTTTACACTTTCTAATTTTTTGACGTGCTAACCAATTGGGGGCCCTATGGGGCTGCGTACCCAGTATGGACCTGCGTACACGGGGACAGTGTTTGATTTTTACCCTTTCTTTAATGTCGAAACGCTGTTCTTGTGTCGCCCGGCGTCAATATTACTGCAGAGGTTATTTTTTGATGTGGGTTCAAGGGGTGGCTATATTGCTCACCCCCAAAATCATTTTTTTGAGTAAAGTTTGAAGCCTTTGACTCTGAGCCCGTACCTTTCTGAGTTTCTTTGTCCTTTCCCAGATTCTGCCTTGCACTTGGGGTGTGTTACTCACCCCAATTGTACTCCCTAATGGGTTGCAGGGGTCGGATCGGGTCCTGGCCCCCCCTCTTCACTGATTGCTACGGATCCTCTCCTCTCGCTTCCCGAGCTTTGTCATCCTCTTCTTAAAACTATGTATGGTTCCTGCCTCCACTACTTCGGTGTGTGTGTGTTGTGTGTGTGTGTGTTTGTGTTGTGTGTTGTGTGTTGTGTTGTGTGCTGTGTGGGGTTTTTTTTTTTACTCCCCTATTGGGGTTGGGGGGGTCGAGCCCCTAGCCTTGCCCCGCCCTTCACTGTCGAAAGGGTCACCCTCCCAACCGTGAGCTTTATTAACCTCTGCTTAAAGCATGTATGATCCTGCCTCCACTCATCGCTTCCCAAACTATTCCCCATTTCTAACTCTGTGGCTAAAAAAAATATTTCCCAACATCCCTGTGTTTCTGTGTCTTCAGTTCCAACTTTTTTCCCTTGTTGCGTGCCCATTTTGGGAACATCCTGCTTTGTCCATTTTGTAAATTTTTTTCATTTTTTGTATGTCGTTATCATGTCCCCCCTATCTCTCCTGTCCTCCAGGGCGCAGGTCGATTTCCCTTAACCTTCTCGAAAAACTACCTCTTAGCTCTGGGATAGTCTTTTTGCAAACCTTTTCATTTCTCTAGTTTCAACCCCCCGGCTTTTTTAAACCCCCCCCTACCCAAAAAAATGGGGTAAACAAAGGGTTAGGATTATTTTTAAGATGTGGAATGGTTTGAGGTTTTTTGGATTGGAAAAGTTTTTTGGTTTTTGTGTAGGGTTTCCCCGGGTTTCCACCCAGATCTTTTTTTTGAGTGGGTTTTTTTATCCCCCCTAACGTACTCCGTCTGGGGTCTTTTTCCCTTCCCAATTTTTATAATTTGCATTTGGGAGGCGCTGAACTCCGGGACCCAATTGCGGCCAGGTCCCAAAGCCTGCCCCCATTTCCCTTTTTTGTTCTGCCGGGTCTTTGGTCTTCGTCCGAAATGAATTCTTCTCATCAATTTCACGTTTTCTGCAAATGGGGAACTTCGGAGTCTTTTCCCTTTTCCCCGTCATGTCGTTCAAAAAAACCCAGAAACAGCACTGGCCCCAAAGGCCTGACCCCTGTGGGACCCCGCTGGTCACGGGGTGCCCATTTTTAAACACCTCCCCACGACCATGATTCGTTTGCTGTTTTCCCCTGACAGTATTCCAAAATCAATTTTTAAGTGCCTCCCCTGTTTTTTCCATGCTTGGTCCTCCGGGTTTTTGGGGCACTATTCTCTTGTGTTGTGTGTGTGTGGGTGTGTGTGTTTGTTGTGTGTGGGGATGGGGTGTGTGTGTTGGGTGTGTGTGGTGTGGGGTGTGTGTGGGGTTGTGTTTACCTAATTGTGACGAAAAGGGCCCCAAAACCCAAAATTTCCCCGGGCCAGCCTCCCCTTTGGCCCTGTTGCTAGTCTCCCCTTTGCTGCTTGAGCCCTGTCACAACGTTTTTTTACAGCCCCCCTCCTTTTGTGCTTGCAAAGAGTACGTAACCTTTATTCGGCGCATGGACACCCCCTCTTTTACAGGCAACTCCCCCAACCAGCGAACCGGGTTTCCCAAAAGATTTGGGGGGAGGGGGCCCCCTTTCTTTCCCAACTAGTGACCATTTTTCCTGGGCCAATAAGAAGGTGGGATTGGCAATCGCAGGGTTATGGGGAAAACCCGCTCTCCTTTCTCCCCTTTGTAAATTCCCTTTCCCAGGCGGGTTAAAGGGCACGGTCTGCTATCTTGTGGCTTCTTTTTCTGCTTTTGCTTACCGGGAGGGGCACTATATTTATCTCTGAACATAGTTACATTTGCTGTTATAAATTGGGGAAGGATAAAAAAGTCAAACTTTTTCTACGTGTTTTTTTTCTCCCATTACACCCGGGGTAACAGGCCATTTAAAAAATTCCGGGTTTAATTTTGGGGGCCTGCCCGGGATTTTGGAGCTGGACTTAGAAAAAAGGGTTTGGGGCTTAGGGTAACCCTTGTAGCGGGAACATTGGTTGTTTTCCCGTCTGGGTTTTTTCGTTTAAAATTTTTGGGCGTGTCTTTTTGTTTTATAAATTCAGCCTTGCTTTTTGTGTGATCGTTAAACAGCTCGCTACTAGTTTTGTTCAGTGTGCTCGCTTCGCTACGGTCAATTTTGTGGGGCCCCGGCTTGCTTGTATGCTATTCGCAATCGTACGTGGAAATACTAAGGTGTTCTGAAAAATTAACGTGTTCGTTGGGGTTTTTCGTACTGTGCAAGCAAATTTAAACTTAAAGGGCCCACCTAGACAGTCAGACCCCGGTGTCGGCATAATTTTTGCATAACCTACCTAAATTGCCCCCAAACGCGTTTTTGGGAAAATTTCTCGTTCCATTGGCATTCCCAATAAACCCACTTTTTACAGCTGCGCAACTGCTTTCACTTTTTGCTGAAAAAACTTTTTGAAGAAGAGATGGCACATCAAACTCCCCCCCTCTACGGGAGCTGGGGAAAAAACCCTCCTATGTTTTCGCATGAGGAAGAAGTTTAAAACCAAAACGGAGCAAGAGGGTCAGTATAGGGGCACCGGGGTGTCTCGAGGGGAATCACGCCCTTTGGAAATTGAGCGGGCAAAAATCATGCGGGGAGCAAACTGGGGAACAAGACCCTTTGCAAGGGAAATTTTGATAGGGAAAGAGAAAGGGGGCCCATTTCCCTTCTGTAAACGATTTCAGTTAAAAAAAGCAGTCCCAAGTTTGGGTCCCCCCTTAAATTGGGGCCCAAAACCAGAGCAATTTTTTCAAAAAGCTTCGAAAATCGGGCCCTCAAACCTTGAGGGGGGCCGAACGCCCGGGGGCAGCTTTGGGTTCATACACATTGGGGGGTTTAAGGCCAGGAATTTACGTGGGTTTTAAAACTGACCTGAATTCTCTGATTATCAAATATGAAGCCCCACAGTTTTGGGAGCAAAATACATGTACCCACAAAATTTAACGAAAGGGACCTTAAAAATTGAACAGGGGGAAAGCTTGTCAATCTTTGGGGGGAAACTTTGTGATAAAAGCAAACCAAAGCTTTTACCAGCGGGTATAAAGCGAGTGGTGCCCTCTAACTTTAGGACCCGGGGTGCAGCTTATTCTGATTGATAACCTTTTGGAGTCTGGGGGACCAGATTTTCGGTTTTTCCCCGGGGATGGGGATTTAAACCCAACCCGGGCATTGGGGGCAGCCAGGGGGCGATACCTTCAAAAAACAAACCCCGCCCCCTTGTCCAGGGGTTTCCCCCTCTCTTTTTTTCAACCCCCTGGCGGAGCAGAGATCGCCCAACATTGGAGAATGAAGTGCCACCGGAGGGAGACCCTCTACGCATCCAAATAAGTCACCTGTGACCACGCTTCCCCAACATATGGCCCCCCTGGGGAGGGGCCCAAACCCATTTAAGGAGCATCTCGACAACAATATCCAGAAAAGGCACCAGCCAAACAAACACCACTTGCAACGTCATCAGGGATTAAAGGGCAAGCCTGTCGCCCTGTTTCCGGGGTGAAATTTAAAAGTAGTCAAAATCATTTCCCAAAACTCCCCCCAAAAAAAACCTAAACCCCCTGGGAAAAATCCTAATACCCTAGAAACCAGGTCCCCTAGGAAAAAAAAAGGGAAAGGGCCCCTTATTTATTGCGAAAGTCTTTTTTCCCCTTTTCGGGAAAAAAACCCCAGAACCAACAAAAGTAAAAAACCTTTTAGAGATACTGGAGCTATTGCCATTTTGTCAAAAAGGAATATTCCCCCCCTTCAGAGAATATTTCCCTTTGAATTCCTCAGTTTTTTTGGGAAGGGCCATATGGAGGAGCTATATTTTCTGTTCCTTTACAAAAAATTTTATGTAAAAGTGCAAATATTCCCACGGGTTTACTTGACTGTAGGTGCTAAAAAGGGAAATTTCCCATGAAAAATGCCATGTTATTACTGGGTAATAACATTACAACGGTTAGTTTTCGTGTCCTAAACCTAAAAGGGTTTAATCCTTCTCCCATGTTGGCCAAACGGGGGCAACTCCCGGGGGTTTTTTGGAGAGAAGTTGCCCCAAATCCTTGGACCTCCGACTCAAATAGCCACTTTGTTTTAATAACACAAAACCGGGGCCGAGCCCTCGTAAATCAAGTAAACAGACCCCGAAAAAGCCTTCCTTTTTCCCGGTTCAGGATTGCCAATTCCCCTTTTCCAGCCCGGGGGACTGTCCCCCCGGGGGGAACAACAAAAGGACCCTTCTTTAAAATTCGCTTTTCAGCAGCCATGGGTAAATCCCTTTTTGGGGTCATCCACCCAAGTATGAAGTTAAAAATGATTATTTGGCCCTGCACGAGACTGGAAAGGAAAAGAGGGCCCCGGAAATTTAAATAGACGGGTTAGTGGTTCCAACCAATAAGACCTCAGATTTTAAAAATTTTGCCCTTAATACGTATTAGGGGGGTCCATTTGGGGGAATTAAAAAAACCCTTGTATAGAACACAAAAGAATTTTTTTTGGCCAAAATTAAAAAAAAGGAATTGAAGAATCATAATTGGTTTTTTGCCAAAAAGTCGCAATTTGGGAAAAACCGGGACTTTCCCCTTTAAAACCCTAACCTCCCCCAACCCCATCCCGCTGATGGAAAAACCTTTTGCAGTTTTAATTATATTTTTGGTGTGGGTCCACTACCTAGGTCAAAGTCGGGAAACCATATTTATTTACAATTATGGAAAAATTTAACCAGATATCTTGAAGCAAATTCCCTATGCTTATATCAATACAAAATTTTTCCTAAAAGTTTTTAAAAAAATTTCATTTTTTTTTTTGGGATTCCAAAACTATACAAATTTATCAAGGTAATAACTTCACTGCCCCAAAACATTTATGAAGTATTAACTAGGGTTTTGGTTTAAATTTACAACTTTTCCACCCGCCTAACATCCTCATTCCCCAAACGGGCCCTTGGGAAAAATTCCACCAAACATTAAAAACAATGGTGAGAAGTTTTTTCATGCACTTTCCACAGATTTGGGGTAATCTCTACCGTTGTTGCTGTTCCCCAGTACGAGAGACGGTCAAGAGTTACAGGGTATAGCCCCTTTGAAACGATCTTTGGGCACAATGTAAAAAGGGCCTCTTTGGGGGCTCAAAGAAGGATGGATGGGAAAGACGTAAGCTCACCTCTACAACCCCGTCTTTAAAGGTTTTCAGGGGGACGTGAGTTAAGCCAAGGCCCAACCTAAAAAACAGCTCAAAAATAAGATGAAACAGAGGGATGACAGAAGTCACAATTCCGCTCCTTCCCCTCCAGGAGACAAGGTTTGGTCAGGAAACCCAAAACCCCGGCCACACCTTGAAAGCTTTGATTTAAAGGGAAACCCATGCAGATAGTAAGTAGATTTTCTGATTTAAAATTATTGGGAGCTCCCATTGACAAAACCTCAAAAACAAAAAAATTTCCCCATTTAAACAAAAACAAGGGCCCTTTTATACACCCCAAAAAAGTCCCCCGTAAGACCTGTCTTCTCCCCCTAGGGCGACTCGGACTCTTTGCACTCCCTTTTTTCTGAAATTAATACTAAACTTTCAAATTCCCGTCCTCCCCAAAGGAAACCTAGCCCTTTTTAAAGGCTGGAAAATCTGAATACAACCCAAACATTTAACTTTGGGGTTCTACAGTCATACCCCAATATTTTTTTTGGGGTGCCGAAAAAATGAAAGTTTTGGTTTAAACCCGATTAGAAGGGGAAAATCAAACCCCAAATTTAAAATCTCCCCCAAAAGAGCTAATCCGAAAAGCAAAGGCTACTTCAGCAGAAGTAACCTTTTTGTTAGAACATTGGGTTTTGTGGGGGAGGGCTCTAGTCCCGGGCTTCAAACCCTGCATCCTTTGTAAAAAAGGCTGATGGGGGGTTTCGAAGGCACAGACTACCGTAAAGTGAACGAGGTCACAATTCCCGAAAGCCTTTTCCCTCTTCCTCGTCGGGTGACGTAATTGACTTTGTGGGGAAGGCAAATTTTGTTCCCAAAATTTGATCTCCTTAAAGGTTCAAACAGGGGACCTTTGACAGATAAGGGGGAAGGAAACTCTGCCTTTGAAAAATTTCCGGAGGTCCCTTATCAGTATACCCGTTTTCCCCCTTTTTGGGAAAGAAAAATTTCCCCCCCTTCATTCCAGAAACTCATCCAACAGGCCCATTAAAGGGCTTGAAGGCACAGCAGCATAAACCCAGAGGAAAATTGGGTTTTGGGGGTCCCGATACTTTTGGAAACAACACCTACTTAGACTTAAACCTGTTTTTAGACCTTTAAAATTCCCAATTTAACCCTTAATTTTAAACTAAATCTTCCTTTTGGGCCCGGCCACCGTTTTTTACCTTTTTTTTTTAGCCATGGGAAAAGGTATTGGGGAAAGTTGGGGAAAACCAAAAAAAGAAAAAAAAAATTCTTTCCGAAAAAGAATAATCCAAAATTTTTCCTTTTTTATTTTATAAGGGAAATCCTTCCCCAAGTTTCCAAAAACATATCCGGATTTTTCAGAAGAAATTCCCGTAAGAATTTCTCAGAAATTTTAGCCCCCCCTTAAAACCCCCCCCTTACCCCGTCATAAAGTTTTCCCCTTTTTTTTGGACTTCAGAAAGTTAAAAAAACTGCTTTTAATAAAGCAAAAAAAAAATTATTGTGCTCTGCAAACCCTTCCCTTTCTCCAAAACTTTTTCCAAAAACCTTTTTTATTACATTTTATGCTTGTGAGTCTGGGGTTGGGGCGGGACTATTTCAAATCGGGGGAAAAAGGACTTTCAGCCCAAACCCCCATACTTTTCAAACCAAGTTCCCAAACCCCAAACAGAGAGCTTACTCTACCATTGAAAAGAAGGGCCCCCGGGGCTGGTAAAGCTTTGGGGCATTTTCCCATGGGGTTTTTGTGGGGGCCCGGGGCATCGCAGGTGGGCCCCACAACCTGATCACAACCCGTTGTCTATCCCCCAAGCCAGAAGAAACACAACACAAGGGGTTATCGTTTGGGCGCTCAGGGTGCAGCCCTACAACATAAAAATTAAAAAATATTTGGGCCCGGGAAAGAAAAAAGTTTTGGGAGACCTTTGCCCAAAAAGTCTAGTTTAATATTTTATTTAGTTAAGGGTGTATTTGTGGTTTAAACCCCCTTTTAAGCTCTTTTTTTTTTTTTTTTTTTCCCCTTTATGTGGGGGTTTTTTTTTGTGAGGGGGTACGGGCACCGGCCGCTTGTATCTTGGGGCCTATGTTGGCCCATCGACTTTCCCTTTTCCCCCTCGAGGGTTTTGGGTTTGGGTTTTGGGCACTAGGGAAAACTGAGCTCAAACTAAGAGTTGGAAAGGGGAGGATAGGGGTCCCATTATTTTGGGGCCCTGGCGGCACGGGTTTCCCACGGGAGGTTGGGAGCCTAATCCTGACCTTCTCGGGGGGGGGGTGTGGCAAAGCAAAGAAATACGTAAACCTTTATTCGGCCATGGGACAAAACCCCATTTACAGGCCAAACCCCCCCCAACCAGCGAACCGGGGTTCTAAGAGTTGGTTTATGGGGCCCCATCGTTCAACCCAGTGCCCAGGTTCTAGCCAATAAAAAAAAAGGGGGGATTTCAATCGCAGAGTTTTTGTGGGTACCGCTCTCCTGTCTGCCCTTTTCCCTTTTTCCCCTTTTTAGAGCTGGTTGAAGCACGGCTGCTATCTTGTGGCTTCTATTTTTTGCTTTGCCCTTTCCGGGATGCATATAAATTTTCTCTGTACATAGTGTACATAATTTCTGTTATAAAAATTGGGGAAGGAAAAAAATAGTCTAAACTTTTTTTTACTGTGTTTATTTGCTCCCATTACACCCCCGGGGAACAGGGCCCTTTGAAAAACCGGGGTTGAAAAACCATCAGGCCCTTCTCCCTTTGGGACCACTTCCAAGGCTCCAAAAAGTGTACCCTAAAAACCCCCGTGACTCCAAACCCGTGCTTTTAACCTCCCCGCTGTGCCCCCGTGTCTCCAATCTGTCCCCTTTGGCTCTCTCTGTCCAACCTAACAATTCTTCTCAGTATTCCTTTTACGTCAAAAGTTTACTTTTTCCAAAAACGTGCTGTCCCCCATGACCGTCCCGGCTTAACCCCTAGATTTCCTTAAACCCCACCCCTTTAAACCCCTTTGGGCTAGCCTCACTGCAATTCTTTGTTTCAAAATCATATTTTGGTTTTTTTTAAGCTAACTTTAAAAAGCCAGCTAGTTTTAAATCCCCCTATCGCATGTTTTTTTTTTAAAAATTGTAATCTATATTTTTTGGGTCTTCAACTTTGAATTATTTTACAGGTTATATTCTGCTTAACCCGTCATAGATTAAATTATTGGGACAAAATTACGTGTCCCTGCATTTCAGTGACAAAAACCCAATCTTAAAGAAAATTTTTTATAACCCCCAAAATAAACAACAAAATGAATATAAATTTCCATAGACATACAAATATATTTTAAATCACAGTTTTCAAGGTCCTTCACTAGTGTTCAGTATTGGTCTCCCACACCTGAGTCCAGCAGCAGGCGGCTATCAAACACACCGTTAAGTTTACTTGGTCTCATCTCCATGATGGCTATGTCTTGTAGTGTCAGATTATCAACAGTTGTAGTGTCAGATTATCAACAGTTGTAGTGTCAGATTATCAACAGTTGTAGTGTCAGATTATCAACAGTTGTAGTATAACATTATCTAGATTATCAACAGTTGTAATGACAGATTATCAACAGTTATAGTATAAGATTATCAACAGTTGTAGTGTCAGATTATCAACAGTTGTAGTATAAGATTATCAACAGTTGTAGTGTCAGATTATCAACAGTTGTAGTGTCAGATTATCAACAGTTGTAGTATAAGATTATCAACAGTTGTAGTGTCAAATTATCAACAGTTGTAGTATAAGATTATCAGCAGTTGTAGTATAAGATTATCAACAGTTGTAGTATAAGATTATCAGCAGTTGTAGTATAAGATTATCAACAGTTGTAGTATAAGATTATCAACAGTTGTAGTATAAGATTATCAACAGTTGTAGTATAAGATTATCAACAGTTGTAGTATAAGATTATCAACAGTTGTAGTGTCAAATTATCAACAGTTGTAGTATAAGATTATCAGCAGTTGTAGTATAAGATTATCAACAGTTGTAGTATAAGATTATCAACAGTTGTAGTATAAGATTATCAACAGTTGTAGTATAAGATTATCAGCAGTTGTAGTATAAGATTATCAACAGTTGTAGTATAAGATTATCAGCAGTTGTAGTATAAGATTATCAGCAGTTGTAGTATAAGATTATCAGCAGTTGTAGTATAAGATTATCAACAGTTGTAGTATAAGATTATCAGCAGTTGTAGTATAAGATTATCAACAGTTGTAGTATAAGATTATCAACAGTTGTAGTATAAGATTATCAGCAGTTGTAGTATAAGATTATCAGCAGTTGTAGTATAAGATTATCAGCAGTTGTAGTATAAGATTATCAACAGTTGTAGTGCAAATATCAACAGTTGTAGAAAGATTATCACGGAAAAGTTTAAACGTAATAAAATTATCAACAGTTGATAAAATTTTCAGATTTAATTTTTTCAACAGTTGTATTTAAAATTTATCAACATTTGAAAAGTTATAGAGATTAAAGTTAAAATTGAAAAAAAAGAACAAAATAAAAAAATCAAAAGAAAAGTTTTTATAAAATTATCAACAGTTTATTTCAGACCACCACCACTACCACCACCACCACCACTCCCCCCACCACCCCCCATCCCACAACCACTACCACCACCCCCCACCCCCACCACCACCACCACAACCCCTCCACCACCACTACCCCCACACATACCCCCACCCCCAAACAACCAACCCACCACCACCATCACATCCGCCACCACCACCACATCACTACTACCACCACCACTACCACCACTCCCACCACCACCACCACCACCACCACCACCACCACTACCACAACGACCACCACACACCAACACTCCCATTACTGTCACCAACCTACCCCCACCACTACGCCCACCACTACTACCAGCACCAACCCCACTACGTCACACCTACCACACTACCACCACCACAAACCACCACGACTACCACACACCCCCACCCTACCACCACACAACAACCCAACCCACCACTACTACCACCACTCCCCACCAAACACCATTACTACCACCACCACTCCCCCACTATTACCATCACTCCCAAACACTAGTACCCCCACTACCCCACTCCCACAACCACTACCACCACTAACACCACACCCAACCCACCACCAACCACAACCACACCCCACCACTACACCACACCACCAATACCACAACGACTTCACCCCCATACCAAAACTACCCCCACTACTACACTACCCTACACTACCCCACTACTCCCAAACACCAACACCACTACCACCCCCACTACTATCCCACTACCACCACTACTACTACTACCACCACTACCACCACCACTACTACCAACACCACCACCACTACCACCACTACCACCACCACTACACCAAAAACCACTACCACAACCCACCACTATTTCCACCACTCCCACCACTACTACAAACCACCACTACTACCAATACTCCCAAACCACTACCACACTTCCACCACAAACCACCACTACTTCCACCACTACCACCACAACTACTACCACCACTACTATCAACACTCCCAACCACTACTCCACCACTACCCCCAAATACTACCACCACTACTAACAACACCAACAACTACCACCACTACTTCCACCATTACCACCACCACTACCTACAACCACCACTACTACCAACACTACCACAACTACCACCACTTCCACCACTACTACCAACAATACCACAACAACCACAACTACTTCCACCACTACCACCACTACTACTACCAACCACACTACCAACCCCACCACCACAAACCACCACCACTACCACCACTACAAACTTCCACCACTACTACCACCACTACCACCACTACCACCACCACACCACCACTACCACCACTACCACCACTACCACCACCCTACCACCACCACAAACTACCACCACCACTACCACCACCACTACCACCCACCACTACCACCACTACCACCACTACCAACACCACCCACCACCACTACCACCACTACTTCACCACTACCACCACTACCACCACTACCACCACTACTACTACCACCACTACTACCGAAACCACCACCACTACCACCACTACCACCACTACCACCATACCACCCACTACCACCACTACTACTAACCACCCTATACCAACACCACCACCACTACCACCACCACTACAAACCACCACCACACCACCACCACAACCACCACCACTACCACCACTACCACCACACCAACACCACCACCACTACCACCACAACCACCACTACAAACCACCACTACTCCCAAACACCACCACCACTACCACCAATAACCACCACAAACCACCACTACTACTACCACCACTACTACCAACACCCACCACCACTACTACCACCACCACTCCCACCACCACCACCACACCAAAAACCACCACCACTAACCCCCAAACCAACCACCACAACCACCACAACCACCACTACTACCACCACTCACCACCAAAAACACCCACTACCACAACACCACCACAACCACAACTACCCCCACTACTACAACCACCACCACTACTTCCACCACTACCACCACTACCACCACCACTACTACCACAACTCCCAAACCACTACTACCAACACCACCACAAACTACCACCACAAACCACTACTACCATCACTACCACCACTACCACCACTACCACCACCACTACTACCAACACCACCACCACTACTCCCCACCACTACCACAACAACCACCACTACTACAACTACCACCACTACCACAACTACCACCACTAAAACCCCACTACTACCAACACCACCACCACTACCACCACTACCACAACTACCACAAACTACCACAACTCCCCACCACTACCAACCCACCACCACACCACCACACCACCACTACCACCACCACTACTACCAACACCACCACCACTAACCACCACTACCACCACTACCACCACTACCACCACTACCACCACCACTACTACGACTACCCCCAAACTACCACCACTACCACCACCACTACTACCACCACTACCACCACTACTACCACCACTACCACAACTACCACAACTACCACAACTACCACCACTACCACCACTACCACCACCACTACAAACCACCACACCACAACTACCACAACTACCACAACTACCACCACAAACCACCACTACCACCACCACTACTACCACCACTACCACCACTACTAATACCACCACACAACCACCACTACTACCCCCACTACCCCCGACTACCCCCCACAACTCCACCACTACCACCACTACTACCACTACCACAACACCACCACTACCACCACTACCACCACCACTACTACCACAACTACCACTACTACCACAACTACCACCACTACCACAACTACCACTACTACCACAACTACCACTACTACCACAACTACCACAACTACCACAACTACCACAACTACCACCACTACCACAACTACCACCACTACCACAACTACCACCACAACTACCAACACCACCACCACTATCACCACTACCACCACCACTACTACCACAACTACCACAACTACCACAACTACCACAACTACTATTGGATGAATTACCTTTGCCCTGCATATTACATTTACTTTATATCCTTTAATTGAATGGAATTTTTGATGTGATTTGATCCGTTAATTTATTATTATTTGTTAGTGAAATTCATACAATTATTATTACAATTATTGTAAATATATTATTACAATTATTGTAAATATATTATTACAATTATTGTAAATATATTATTACAATTATTGTAAATATATTATTACAATTATTGTAAATATATTTTTAAAAATAAATTACAACTTGACTGTCAATGACTGTGACAGCAGTTCATGTGTTGACTGTCAGTGACTGTGACAGCAGTTCATGTGTTGACTGTCAGTGACTGTGACAGCAGTTCATGTTTGACTGTCAGTGACTTGTGACAGGAGTTCAGTGTTGACTGTCAGTGACTGTGACAGCAGTTTCATGTGTTGACTGTCAGTGACTGTGACAGCAGTTCATGTGTTGACTGTCAGTGACTGTGACAGCAGTTCATGTGTTGACTGTCAGTGACTGTGACAGCAGTTCATGTGTTGATGTCAGTGACTGAGACAGCGTTCATGTGTTGACTGTCAGTGACTGTGACAGCAGTTCATGTGTTGACTGTCAATGACTGTGACAGCAGTTCATGTGTTGACTGTCAGTGACTGTGACAGCAGTTCATGTGTTGACGGTCAGTGACTGTGACAGCAGTTCATGTGTTGACTGTCAGTGTCTGTGACAGCAGTTCATGTGTTGACTGTCAGTGACTGTGACAGCAGTTCAGTGTTTGACTGTCAATGACTGTGACAGCAGTTCATGTGTTGACTGTCAGTGACTGTGACAGCAGTTCATGTGTTGACTGTCAGTGACTGTGACAGCAGTTCATGTGTTGACTGTCAATGACTGTGACAGCAGTTCATGTGTTGACTGTCAATGACTGTGACAGCAGTTCATGCGTGACTGTCAATGACTGTGACAGCAGTTCATGTGTTGACTGTCAATGACTGTGACAGCAGTTCATGTGTTGACTGTCAATGACTGTGACAGCAGTTCATGTGTTGACTGTCAATGACTGTGACAGCAGTTCTTGTGTTGACTGTCAATGACTGTGACAGCAGTTCATGTGTTGACTGTCAGTGACTGAGACAGCAGTTCATGTGTTGACTGTCAGTGACTGTGACAGCAGTTCATGTGTTGACTGTCAATGACTGTGACAGCAGTTCATGTGTTGACTGTCAATGACTGTGACAGCAGTTCATGTGTTGACTGTCAATGACTGTGACAGCAGTTCATGTGTTGACTGTCAATGACTGTGACAGCAGTTCATGTGTTGACTGTCAATGACTGTGACAGCAGTTCTTGTGTTGACTGTCAATGACTGTGACAGCAGTTCATGTGTTGACTGTCAGTGACTGAGACAGCAGTTCATGTGTTGACTGTCAGTGACTGTGACAGCAGTTCATGTGTTGACTGTCAATGACTGTGACAGCAGTTCATGTGTTGACTGTCAATGACTGTGACAGCAGTTCTTGTGTTGACTGTCAGTGACTGTGACAGCAGTTCATGTGTTGACTGTCCGTGACAGAGACAGCAGTTCATGTGTTTGACTGTCAGTGGACTGCTGTGACAGCTGTTATGTGTTGACTGTCAATGACTGTTGACAGCAGTTCATGTGTGATGTCCGGTGACTGAGACAGCAGTTCATGTGTTGACTGTCGTGACTGTGAAAGCAGGTCATGGTGTTGACTGTCATGACTGTGACAGCAGTTATGTGTTGGACTGTCAATGACTGGTGACAGCAAGTTCATGTGTGACTGTCAAATGACTGAGACAGCAGGTCATGGGTTGACTGTCAATGACTGGAGACCGCAGTTTCATGTGTTGACTGTCAAGGACTGTGACAGCAGTTCTTGGGTGGACTGTCAAATGACTGTGAAAGCAGTTCATGTGTGACTGCAAGACGGTGACAGCAGTTCATGTGGTTGACTGTCAATGACTGTGACAGTTCATGTGTTGACTGTCAATGACTGTGACAGCAGTTCATGTGTTGACTGTCAATGACTGTGACAGCAGTTCATGTGTTGACTGTCAATGACTGTGACAGCAGTTCATGTGTTGACTGTCAATGACTGTGACAGCAATTCATGCCATGACTGTCAATGACTGTGACACCAGTTCATACCATGACTGTCAATGACTGTGAAGCGTTCATGCATTATTCAATGACTGTTGACAGCAGTTCATGCCATGACTGTCAATGACTGTGACAGCAGTTCATGCCATGACTGTCAATGACTGTGACAGCAGTTCATGCCATGACTGTCAATGACTGTGACAGCAGTTCATGCCATGACTGTCAATGACTGTGACAGCAGTTCATGTCATGACTGTCAATAACTGTTACAGCAGTTCATGCCATGACTGTCAATGACTGTGACAGCAGTTCATGCCGTGACTGTCAATGACTGTTACAGCAGTTCATGCCATGACTGTCAATGACTGTGACAGCAGTTCATGCCATGACTGTCAATGACTGTGACAGCAGTTCATGCCATGACTGTCAATGACTGTGACAGCAGTTCATGCATTGACTGTCAATGACTGTGACAGCAGTTCATGCCATGACTGTCAATGACTGTGACAGCAGTTCATGCCATGACTGTCAATGACTGTGACAGCAGTTCATGCCATGACTGTCAATGACTGTGACAGCAGTTCATGCCATGACTGTCAATGACTGTGACAGCAGTTCATGCCATGACTGTCAATGACTGTTGCAGCAGTTCATGCCATGACTGTCAATGACTGTGACAGCAGTTCATGCCATGACTGTCAATGACGTAACAGCAGTTCATGCCATGACTTTTCAATGACTGTGACAGCAGTTCATGCCATGACTGTCAAGGGACTGTGAAGCAGTTCATGCATGACTGTCAAGACTGTAACAGCAGTTCATGCCATAAACTGTAAATGACTGTAAAGAGCAGTTCATGCCTTTTGACTGTCAATGACTGTGACAGCAGTTCATGCCATGACTGTCAATGACTGTACAGCAGTCATGCCGATGTCAAACTGTACAGAGTTCATCCCTGATGTCAATGACGGGGACGCATTTTATCCCAGGCTTTAATGACTGTGAAGCAGTTTGCCGAATTAAAATTTTACAGGTCACTTTTGTTGACGT
>NW_026484107.1:0-25181 GCF_026875155.1 Cherax quadricarinatus | reverse complement strand
CTTACAAGACACACACATCTTCAAGACACACTACAGCTTACAAGACACACTACAGTCTTACAAGACACACTTTAGTCTTACAAAACACACTACAGTCTTACAAGGCACACTACAGTCTTACAAGACACACTACAGTCTTACAAGACACACTACAGTCTTACAAGACACACACTACAGTCTTACAAGACACACTACAGTCTTACAAGAACACTACAGTTTACAAGACACACTACGTCTTACAAAAGCACACAGTCTTACAACCAGTACAGTCTTACAAGACACACTACAGTCTTACAAGACACACTACAGTCTCACAAGACACACTACAGTCTTACAAAACACACTTTAGTCTTACAAGACACACTACAGTCTTAGAAGACGCACTACAGTCTTACAAGACACACTACAGTCTTACAAGACACACTACAGTCTTACAAGACACACTACAGTGTTACAAGACACACTACAGTCTTACAAGACACACTACAGTCTTACAAGACACACTACAGCCTTAAAAGACACACTACAGTCTTACAAGACACACTACAGTCTTAAAAGGCATAGTACAGTGTTACAAGACACATTACAGTCTTACAAGACACTCTACAGTCTTACAAGACACACTACAGTCTTACAAGACACACTACAGTCTTACAAGAAACACTGTAGTCCTACAAGACACTCTACAATCTTTCAAGACACACTACAGTCTTACAAGACACACTACAGTCTTACAACGCACACTACCGTCTTACAAGACACACTACAGTCTTACAAGACACACTACAGTCTTACAAGACACACTACAGTCTTACAAGACACATTACAGTCTTACAAGACACACACCAGTCTTACAAGACACACTTCTGTCTTACAAGACACACTACAGTTTTACAAGACACACTACAGTCTTACAAGACAAACTACAGTCTTACAATACACACACCAGTCTTAAAAGACTCACTGTAGTCTTACAAGACACACATCAGTCTTAAAAAACACAGTCTAGTCTTACAAGACACACTACCGTCTTAGAAGACACCCTACAGTCTTACAAGACACGCACCAGTCTTACAAGACGCAATTTTGTCTTACAAGACGTACTACAGTCTTACAAGACACACTACAGTCATACAAGACACTCACCAGTCTTAAAAGTCACACTGTAGTCTTACAAGACAGACACTAGTCTTAAAAGACACTGTGTAGTCTTACAAAAGTCACTACAGTCTTACAAGACACACTTCTGTCTTACAAGACACACTACAGTCTTACAAGACACAGTACAATCTTACAAGACACACTACAGTCTTTCAAGACACACTGCACTCTTGCAAGACACACTACAGTCTTACAAGACACATTATAGTCTTACAAGACACACTGCAGTCTTTCAGGACACACTGCATTCTTACAAGACACACTACAGTCTTACAAGACACACTGCAGTCTTACAAGACACACTACAATCTTAAAAGACACACTACAGTCTTACAAGACACACTGCAGTCTTACAAGACACACTACATTCTTACAAGACACACTGCAGTCTTAAAAGACACACTACAGTCTTGAAAGACATACTACATTCTTACAAGACACACTACAGACTTACAAGACACACTGTGTGTTACAAGACACACTGTAGTCTTACAAGACACACTACAGTCTTACGAGACACACTGCAGTCTTACAAGACACACACCAGCCTTACAAGACACTCTTTAGTCTTAAAAGACACACTACAGTCTTACAAGACACACTGCAGCCTTACAAGACACACTGTAGTCTTACAAGACACACTACCGTCTTACAAGACACACTACAGTCTTGAAAGACATACTACATTCTTACAAGACACACTACAGACTTACAAGACACACTGTAGTGTTACAAGACACACTGTAGTCTTACAAGACACAGTACAGTCTTACAAGACACACTGCAGTCTTACAAACACACACTACAGTCTTACAAACACAATTTTGTCTTACAATACACACTACAGTCTTACAACACACACTACAGTCTTACAAGACACAGTCTAGTCTTACAAGACACTCTACAGTCTTACAAGACACGCACCAGTCTTACAAAACACAATTTTGTCTTACAAGACACACTACAGTCTTACAAGACAAACTACAGTCTTACAAGACTCACTACAGCCTTACAAGACACACTACCGTCTTACAAGACACACTGCAGTCTTACAAGACACACTGCAGTCTTACAAGACACACTACCGTCTTACAAGACAAACTACAGTCTTACAAGACACACTACCGTCTTATGAGACACACTGCAGTCTTACAAGACACACACCAGCCTTACAAGACACTCTTTAGTCTTACAAGACACACTACAGTCTTACAAGACACACTGCAGCCTTACAAGACACACTGTAGTCTTACAAGACAAACTACCGTCTTACAAGACACACTACAGTCTTGAAAGACATACTACATTCTTACAAGACACACTACAGTCTTACAAGACACACTGTAGTGTTACAAGACACACTGTAGTCTTGCAAGACACACTACAGTCTTACAAGACGCACTGCAGTCTTTCAACACACACTACAGTCTTACAAGACACAGTCTTGTCTTACAAGACACACTACAGTTTTACAAGACTCACTACTGTCTTACAAGACACACTTCCGTCTTACAAGACACACTACAGTCTTACAAGACACATTACAGTCTTACAAGACACACTGCAGTCTTACAACACACAATACAGTCTTACAAGACACACTACAGTCTTACTAGACACACTACAGTCATGCAAGACACAGCCTAATCTAACAAGACACACTGCAGTCTTGCAAGACACACTACAGTCTTACAAGACACACTACAGTCTTACAATACACACTACAGTCTCACAAGACACACTACCGTCTTACAAAACACACTACTGCCTTACAAGACACATTACAGTCTTACAAGACACACTACAGTCATGCAAGACACAGCCTAATCTAACAAGACACACTGCAGTCTTGCAAGACACACTACAGTCTTGCAAGACACACTGCAGTCTTAAAAGACACACTACTGCCTTACAAGACACATTACAGTCTTAAAAGATACACTACAGTCTTACAAGACAAACTGTAGTCTTACAAGACACAATACAGTTATATAAGACACACAACAGTTTTACAAGACTCACTACAGCCTTCAAGGCACACTACCGCCTTACAAGACACACTGCACTCTTACAAGACACACACCAGCCTTACAAGACACACTTTAGTCTTACAAGACACACTACAGTCTTACAAGATACACACCAGTCTTACAAGACACACTCTAATCTTACAAGACACACTACAGTCTCACAAGACACACTACAGTCTTACAAGACACATTGCAGCCTTACAAGACACACTGTAGTCTTACAAGACACACTACAGTCTTACAAGACACACTGCAGTCTTGCAAGACACACTACAGTCTTACAAGATACACTTTAGTCTTACAAGACACACTACAGTCTTACAAGACACACTGTAATCTTACAAGACACACTACAGTCTTACAAGATACACACCAGCCTTACAAGACACACTACAGTCTTACAATACACACTACAGTCTTACAAGACACACTGTAATCTTACAAGACACACTACAGTCTCACAAGACACACTACAGTCTTACAAGACACATTGCAGCCTTACAAGACACACTGTAGTCTTACAAGACACACTACAGTCTTACAAGACACACTACAGTCTTGCAAGACATACTACATTCTTACAAGACGCACTACAGTCTTACAAGACACAGTGTAGTGTTAGAAGACACTCTGTAGTCTTCCAAGGCACACTACAGTCTTACAAGACACATTGCAGTCTTACAACACACACTACAGTCTCACAAGACACAGTCTAGTCTTACAAGACACTCTACAGTCTTACAAGACACACTACAGTCTTACAAGACACACTACAGTCTTGCAAGACACACTACAGACTTACAAATACAAACTACTGTCTTACAAGAGACTCTCCAGTCTTACAAGACACACTACAGTCTTACAAGACACACTACAGTCTTACAAAATACTACAGTCTTACAAGACACAGTCTAGTCTTACAAGACACAGTCTAGTCTTACAAGTCACACTACAGTGTTAAAAGACACTGTAGTCTTACAAGACACACTACAGTCTTACAAGACACACTACAGTCTTACAAGACACACTGTAGTCTTACAAGACACACTACAGTCTTACAAGACACACTACAGTCTTACAAGACACCCTACAGTCTTACAAGACACACTATAGTCTTACAAGACAAACTGTAGTGTTACAAGACACACTGTGGTCTTGCAAGACACACTGCAGTCTTACAAGACACACTACAGTCTTACAAGACACACTGCAGTCTTACAAGACACATTACAGTCTTACAAGACACACTACAGTCTTACAAGACACACTTCCGTCTTACTAGACACACTACAGTCTTACAAGACACACACCAGTCTTACAAGACACACTACAGTATTACAAGACTCACTCTAGTCTTACAAGACACACTACAGTCTTACAAGACACACTACAGTCTTACAAGACACACTACAGTCTTACAAGACACACTACAGTCTTACAAGACACACTACAGTCTTAAAAGACACACTACAGTTTTAAAAGACACACTACAGTATTGCAAGACACACTACAATCTTCCAAGACGCACTTCAGTCTTACTAGACACACTACAGTCTTACAAGACACACTACAGTCTTACAAGACACATTACAGTGTTGCAAGACACACTACAATCTTACAAGACACACTACAGTCTTACAAGACACATTACAGTCTTAAAGGACAGACTACAGTCTTTCAAGACACACTGCAGTCTTACAAGACACACTACAGTCTTACAAGACACACTACAGTCTTACAAGACACACTCCAGTCTTACAAGACAAACTACCGTCTTGCAAGACACACTACCGTCTTACAAGACACACTGCAGTCTTACAAGACACACTACAGTCTTACAAGACACACTTTAGTCTTACAAGACACACTACAGTCTTAGAAGACACACTTTAGTCTTACAAAACACACTACAGTCTTACAAGACACACTACAGTCTTACAAGACACACTACAGTCTTACAAGACACACTGCAGTCTTACAAGACACACTACAGTCTTACAAGACACACTACAGTCTTACAAAACACACTACAGTCTTACAAGACACACTACAGTCATACAAAACACACTACAGTCTTACAAGACACACTACAGTCTTACAAGACACACTACAGTCTTACAAGACACACTACAGTCTCACAAGACACACTACAGTCTTACAAGACACACTTTAGTCTTACAAGACACACTACAGTCTTAGAAGACACACTACAGTCTTACAAGACACACTACAGTCTTACAAGACACACTACAGTCTTACAAGACACACTACAGTCTTACAAGACACACTACAGTCTTACAAGACACACTGCAGTCTTTCAAGACACACTGCATTCTTACAAGACACACTACAGTCTTACAAGACACACTGCAGTCTTACAAGACACACTACAAACTTAAAAGACACACTACAGTCTTACAAGACACACTGCAGTCTTACAAGACACACTACAGTCTTACAAGGCACACTGCCTGGAGTTTACCTGGAGAGAGTTCCGGGGGTCAACGCCCCCGCGGCCCGGTCTGAGACCAGGCCTCCTGGTGGATCAGAGCCTGATCAACCAGGCTGTTGCTGCCGGCTGCACGCAAACCAACATACGAGCCACAGCCCGGCTGATCCGGAACTGACTTTAGGTGCTTGTCCAGTGCCAGCTTGAAGACTGCCAGGGGTCTGTTGGTAATCCCCCTTATGTGTGCTAGGAGGCAGTTGAACAGTCTCGGGCCCCTGACACTTATTGTATGGTCCTTATCGTGCTAGTGACACCCCTGCTTTTCATTGGGGGATGGTGCATCGTCTGCCAAGTCTTTTGCTTTCGTAATGAGTGATTTTCGTGTGCTAGTTCGGTACTAGTCCCTCTAGGATTTCCAGGTGTATATAATCATGTATCTCTCCCTCCTGCGTTCCAGGGAATACAGGTTTAGGAACCTCAATAATTGAGGTGTTTTTATCTCCGTTATGCGCGCCGTGAAAGTTCTCTGTACATTTTCTAGGTCGGCAATTTCACCTGCCTTGAAAGGTGCTGTTAGAGTGCAGCAATATTCCAGCCTAGATAGAACAAGTGACCTGAAGAGTGTCATCATGGGCTTGGCCTCCCTAGTTTGAAGGTTCTCATTATCCATCCTGTCATTTTTCTAGCAGATGCGATTGATACAATGTTATGGTCCTTGAAGGTGAGATCCTCCGACATGATCACTCCCAGGTCTTTGACGTTGATGTTTCGCTCTATTTTGTGGCCAGAATTTGTTTTGTACTTGATGAAGATTTAATTTCCTCATGTTTACCATATCTGAGTAATTGAAATTTCTCATCGTTAAACTTCATATTTTTTTCTGCACCCCACTGAAGATTTGGTTGATGTCTGCTGGAGTTTTTTGCAGTGTCTGCAATGGAAGACACTGTCTTTGCAGATTCGGGTGTCATCTGAAAAGGGGAAGGGACCGGTTGCTGTGGTTTGACATCCTTGTCTATGTCGGATATAAATAATGAGGAAAAAGAGGGGAGCGAGTATGTCCCTTGTGGAACGAGCTTTTCACCGTAGCTCCCTCGGATTTTACTCTTTTGGGAGGGAACTACTCTCTTGTTCTGTTAGTGAAAAAATTTTTAGATCCAACGCCCGATTTTTTCCTGTTATTCCTTTACCCAGCATTTTGGCGCAAATTACGCCTTGGTCAAAATTGTAAAGGGGCTTTTGAAAAAAGGTCTGTATATTTTTAACATCTGCATTTTTTTTTCTTCTTGTGCATTTAGGACCTTGTCGTGGGTGGTCCAATAGTTGAGACAGACAGGAGCGACCTGTTCTAAACCCATGTTGCCCTGGGTTGTGAAATGAGGGGTTTCTAGATGCGGGGTTTAAATCTTGCTTTTGGCCCTTTAAAAGATTTTTAAATGTATGGGATGTTAGTGCTATTGGTCGTTTTCTTTGCTTTGCTTTACTGCCCCCTTTGTGGAGGGGGGGTTTATGTCTGTTTTTTTTTAGAAACTGTGGGACGACCCCCGTGTCCATGCTCCCTCTCCTTAGGAGGGAAAAGGCTCGTGTGGGGGCTTCTTGCAGTTCTTGATGAACCAGATTTCCATGAGTCTGCCCCTGGGGCGAGTGCATGGGCATGTCATTTATCCCCTGTTCGAATTTCATTTGGCGTGGGTAACAGGGGGAAAAGGTTTGTGTTAATAAAATTTTGGGGGCTCTCTCATAAAAATTCTTTTTGGGGAAATTTTTTTCCCGGCCCTCTCAGTCGGGTTTTAGGGTTTGGCAAAAAAACGGGGAGTAAGGGGCCCTTGAGTAGCTCATTTCTTTTCCTTGCTGTATCTGTGTAGGCCCCTTTCTTTTTTAAAGTGGGGCCAATACGGAGGGTTGTTCTCGATTTTGATTTGGCATGGGGAGAAGAAATATTTTTGGGTTTTTTTCCTTTTTCTTTTAGGGTTTTTAGTTTTTTCCCGCGTTTCCCTGACCCCCAAAAAGGTTTCCTTTTAGTTTAAGTTCAAATGTTTTGCTTTTTCTCTGACCAGTTTTCCCCCTAGCATTTCAGTAAAATTGACCTCTTTTAGCCGCTCTTTTAATTTTTTTCCCGTCGCCTGAAAAGGGAGCCCCTGTCTCTTTCTGTTTTACATCTACTCCTCCTTTTTTTAGGGGGAATAAGCTTTGTGATACATGAGTGCCCCCGAGTTAATTGTTCTAGGCATAAGTTTGGGTCGGGTGTTGTTAGTTATTTTCCAGCTTAAAATTCGGTTAGGACTTGGTTTATTTGGGTTCCCCACTTTATGTTTTTGTTATTGAGTTAAATTTTGGGTTTAAATGTCCTCGTGACTAATCTCTTTTTTGTGGGTTTCTGGGGCTCCGCGCATTTTGGATAAACCCTCAATTATTTTTGTGATCTGAGTTTTATTGTTTTTAAATTATGGTGATTTTTCTTATCAGTTCATCATTGTTAGTGAAGTTTGAGGTCTAGGTTTCTCCAGTTAGTAGGCTTATTTTTTCCCGGGTTTAAATGAATTTTGTGCAGAGTTTTAAAAAGGCTCGCGTGAGTGTGGGGTTTTCATCAGGGCTCCCCCTCCTGGTGTTATTACTGAAAAACAATTTTATTTGCTATTTTCCTCCATTTTGGGTTTCCCTTAAAGTTGAAATCCCCGGGGAGCAAGATGTTGGGGGGCCAGGAGCTGGAAGGTTTTCCAGACAGTGGTCAATTTTTAAAACAGCTGTTCCGGGAAAAATTGCGGGGAAATGTTGCATCCGGAGGTTGTTGACTATCACAATGACTGGGTTTTTGGGTTTCGCCCTTTTACTGCAAAAAACTTCCAATACATCATTTGAGGCTTTAGCAGTTCTGTGCAAAAAAGTGTCTCCCAATGTACAGGCCAACCCCCCCTTTTGCCTTTTAAATCTGTCACATCTGATAGGTTGTAACCTGGGATCCTTTTTTCGTTTTCCAAGTGATCCTTTATGTGGGGGCTCAGTGTAAGCCGCGAACATTTTCCTTTGCCCTGCAAGCAGTCCCCGGTGAAAGTATTTTGTTGTTTGTTGTGGTTTAGGGCCCCGTTTATTTGGGAAAGAAGAATTTTATCGGGGCCCGGTGGTATTGTTTTGGTTTCTGGGGGGGGTTTTTTTTTTTGGATTAGTTTTTTCTGTTGGTTTTGGGGTGGAGGCCATCGGGCTGTGGTTCCACTCCAGGAATTTACTGGGTTTGGTGTACCCATTTTGCCAAATTTTCCCGCCCGTTTTTTTTTTCCTTTTCCCGGCACTAAAAAAAACCCCTCCCCTTGAGTGGCTGGGCTACCCCGGTGTTCCCCTGGCCGGAATTTTTTTGTATCTTTTTTTCCCCTTTAGATTGGGATTTCCTGGGAAATTTTAAATTTAGCACAGTCTTTTCCTTTCTGAAAAAAGGAACAAAGTTCAGGGTGAAAAAAGCTTACGGAAGGGAGTTTTTATTTTTTCCCGTTTTTTATGGGCATGGCCCCTTTCCCAGGGGGTTGGGCATAGTTGCACCCTCCCATTGTTTTTCCAGATTTCCCATGCCAGAGATACCGAGGGATAGGGATGTGCCAGGCTTGGTTTCCATTTTTCCTTGGGTTTCTGTGACTGTATTCCCTATTGGTGCATGTTTCCCGTCTTATTCTATTTCCCCCCTAGCACCAAAAAATGGAGCTCCCCCCAGTTGGTTTTTTGGGAATTTATCCTCACTATTGCTAGTGGGTCCTCTTGTTTGCTTTTTCCTGCGGTTTTTTTCAGTTTGCAATATTGGTTTTATCTTATCTTTGACTACACTTGTTTCCCTTATGGCTCCTGTTCCCCCATGGGGTAAATTTTTTTGTATTTTCCCTTTCCCGCGTAAATTCCCGCTACTGGGCAAAAACTCCCGTTTCACCATTTCTGTCTCCCGGACAGCATCTCCAGCTTCCCCCTTACTGTTTTCCCCGGACAGCATCTTTCCCGCTTCACATTACTGTCTCCCCGGGGGGGCGCAAACCCCCAGCTTACCATTACTGTCTCCCAGGACAGCACCTCCCGTTCCCCAAAAATGTCCCAAAACAGCACTATTTAGCCCCCCCTTTACTTTACTAACCGGACATCATCTCCCGCCTTTTCGTTTTTTGACTACATGGGCCCGTTCAAGGGCCCCGTACCCCCTTTAGCCCGGCTTTTTTTGTTCCCCTCTGTTGTAGAAAAATTCCGGTTTTTATGAAAACAGCTTTGATGTTGACCTCTTTTAATAACCCCCTTTTGTTTTTTGTCAAGATTTATTCATTTGGGCATACCCAAAAAAATCTTTGTTTTAAAACTGTTTTTAGCTAGTTCTTGGATAAACTGCACAAGACCCCAATTCATCTTTTAAAAACATATACAAACTTACAAGACACACTACAGACTTACAAGGGCACACTGTAGTTTCCCCCCCCCAAAATGTGTCTTTCAAGGGCAAAAGTACAGTTTTTAAAAAAAGGGGGCACACTTTTAGCCCTTTCAAGGGCCCCCGAAACTCTCTCCCGGTAAAAAATCCAGGGAAACAAAAGTCTTACAAGAAACCCCCCCATACAGTCTTGAAAGACATATAATTTTACAAGGGCACAATTTCGATTACAAGACACACTGTAGTGTTACAAGACACACTGTAGTCTTACAAGACACAGTACAGTCTTACAAGACACACTGCAGTCTTACAACACACACTACAGTCTTACAAGACACAGTCTAGTCTTACAAGACACACTACAGTCTTACAACACTCACATACAGTCTTACAAAACACAATTTTGTCTTACAATACACACTACAGTCTTACAACACAACACTACAGTCTTTCAAGACACAGTCTAATCTTACAAGACACTCTACAGTCTTACAAGACACGCACCAGTCTTACAAAACACAATTTTGTCTTACAAGACACACTACAGTCTTACAAGACAAACTACAGTCTTACAAGACTCACTACAGCCTTACAAGACACACTACCGTCTTACAAGACAAACTGCAGTCTTACAAGACACACTGCAGTCTTACAAGACACACTACCGTCTTACAAGACACACTTTAGTCTTACAAGACACACTACAGTCTTATAAGACGCACTACAGTCTTACAAGACACACTACAGTCTTACAAGACACACTACAGTCTTACAAGACACACTACAGTCTTACAAGACACACTACAGTCTTACAAGACACACTGCAGTCTTTCAAGACACACTGCATACTTACAAGACACACTACAATCTTAAAAGACACACTACAGTCTTACAAGACACACTGCAGTCTTACAAGACACACTACAGTCTTACAAGACACACTACAGTCTTACAAGACACACTACAGTCTCACAAGACACACTGCATTCTTACAAGACACACTACATTCTTACAAGACACACTACAGTCTTACAAGACACACTACAGCCTTAAAAGACACACTACAGTCTTACAAGACACACTACAGTCTTTCACATATACCAAAAATAGCACTGGTCCTAGGACCGACCCCTGTGGGACCCCGCTCGTCACAGGTGCCCACTGTGATACATCATTACGTACCATGACTCGTTGTTGCCTCCCTGTCAGGTATTCTCTGATCCATTGCAGTGCCCTTCCTGTTATATGCGCCTGATGCTCTAGCTTCTGCACTAATCTCTTGTGAGGAACTGTGTCAAAGGCCTTCTTGCAGTCCAAGAAGATGCAATCAACCCACCCCTCTCTCTCTTGTCTTACTTCTGTTATTTTATCATAAAACTCCAGAAGGTTTGTGACACGGATTTGCCTTCGTGAATCCGTGCTGGTTGGCATTTTATACTCCTTTTCCCGGGTTCCAGGTGCTCCACCACTCTCCTCCTGAAAATCTCTCCAAAATTTTTGCAAATTTTAACGTAAAATGACACGGGGTTCTATAGTTTAGTGCCTTTTTCTTTTCCCCTTTTTTTAAAAAGGGGAAAAATAATTTTGCCGTTTTCCCATACCTCAGGTAGTTCCCCCAGTTTCCAGGGATGTTTTTAAAAGATTGGGGTTTAAGGGGTACGACAAAATATTGCTCCCTTTTTAAGGACCCATGGAGAGATGTTGTCCGGTCCCATTCCCTTTTAAAAGGTATCGATGCCCCTTAGCTTTTTTCTTAAACCTCCCCCTATTTTTTTGTATGTCTTTTCCAAAACACTTTTTGGGGTGTATTCCTTGTTGGTGTCCCCTTTCTGGTTTTGCCCCCCCAGAGCCTTCCTGTCTCTACTGAAATATTTCCCTTTAAAATTTTCTTTGTTGAGCTCCTAAATACCTTTTGATCTTTTTTGTGAGTTCTCCCCCTTCTTTCCTCAGCCTTATCCCCTGGTCCTTGGACTGTAGTCTTCCTCCTAATGTGGCTATACAGCAGTTTCGGGTAGTTTTGGATTTTCCCGATGCTATGTCTTTTTTCTTTAATGTCGCGGGGCCCTTTCCCCCCTTAAATTGGGATATTCTTTTTGGGCTTTTTCCTACAAATTTCCCTTTTTTTTCCGGGGTTTTCCATGCCCCCCTGTCCCTTTTTTCCATTCTCTTTTTCCCACTTAGTTTTTGCCCCCTAAAACCTTTGGGGGGTTAAAAACCCAAGGGCCCTCTTTTTGGTCTTCCATTTTTCTTTTTCCCCCGGGGAAAAAAAAACTTTCCTCTGGCCCCCTTTTCACTTTTTTTGCCACATTTTTCCATCTTTTCCTCTTTTATGATTTTCCTACCATTTTCTCTGTCCCCCCTAAACCCTCCTGCGGGAATTTTCTCATCCCTGTGAAAGTCCCCCCTTTTTATATTTTGGGCCCTGCCCCCTTTCGTTCTGTTCCCTTCCCCCACTTGAAAACCTTTACTATATAGTCAAAACTAAAAAACCACATGATCCCCTAGCCCCAAAGGGGCCTCCCCGTAAGTGAGGGTCCTCGAGGTTTAAACTCCCTCGGGGTTTGGAACACAAGACCCAAAGTCTTGCGGTATCCCCCCTTCTCTTGGTTGTGTCCCTGAATGTTGATGCAGGAGGTTTTCAAGTACCACTTCCATCATTTGGGGCCTCTCCATGTTTCGGGCCCCCCATGGGGCTCCAGGTTTTCCCAGGTCGTTTCCCCTGGGGTTTTAAAAAATCGCCTTTTCCCAGTAATTTTGCTCTGCTCAAAGGTGAGCTCTTCTTGCCACCCACCCAGTTTTGTCCCCCTTCACCCTGTTTTTTTTCTTCGTACTCCTCTTTTGGGCCCCCTGCAGTTCGGGGTGGGGGGTTTTATAAATACTCCAATGATTTCTTTATGTTCCCCGGGACTGAATTGTCCCAAAATGTAGTCTCTTTCTCCAATCTTGTCCTTTGCCTTCCTTTTTCCTAAAATTCCCCATTGGTTTTTTATGAGCATTTGGAAAACCCCCCCTCCCCCTCTACTCCCCCTATTTTTTCCTCAGGATTTTGATTCTGTTGGGGGGTTGTGTCTGTTTTTGGGTTTTTCAGCGGGGTTTTGTTTCTTTTACTGCTTTATGTCGGGGGTTTTTTCATTTGTTTTTTTTTTTAAATTCCACTTTTCTTTTTTATTGGGTTATTCCATCCGGTTTGTGTCCCAAAACCCTTTAGTTTTTTTTTTAAAATTCTTTGTGGTCATGAAAGTATGGGGGGGTTTGGGGGGGGGAGCGAGAGTTTGGGTTTTGGGGGCCTATTTGGGGCTGTGGTGAAAGGTGGGGTATTGGGGTTGTGGGGGGGGGTCAGAATGCCCTTTAAGGGGCAGTTTTTTTGGGGTGAGGTTTGTATTTTTTTGGGGGGTTTTGGGGCAGAGGGAAACCAGTGGGGGTTTTTGTATAGGTTGATAGTTGCTTTTGGGAATGTCGGGGGTGGAGTTTTTGGCAGGGATTCGTGGGGGGGTTTTTTGCCCTTCCCCCTGTGTCGGGGTTTCCTGCCCCTTTTTTCCTTTGGGTTTCTCGTTCCCCCTTTGCGTCTCTGTCCCCTCTTTTTCCCAGTAAAAATCCTTTCTTCTTGTGTTCTTTTCGCGGCCCGAGGTTTCCCCTCCCTGGTACCCCTCTTTGCCCCTCAGTCTTGCTTTCTCTTGCAGAATCCTATTTTTCAAACTGATTTTTCCCTTGAAAGTTACTCGGGACGGGGCCGTACCCTTTCCCCACTCGAAAAACCCCCCAATTTTCTTTTAAAAAATTTGTCCCCTTTGGGTCATTTTGGGCCCCCCCCTATTGTTTTCAGGGATGCCTTAAATCTTTTTTTTCTCCCCCTGTTTTTTTTTCCTTCAAATTTTTCCCCCCTTGGCTTTTTGGAGCCCGACACAAAACGGGACCTCCCCCTTTCCTCCCCCCACTAAAGGTCTCCATTGTTCTCTGAGGCATTTTTTTTCCTTCCTTTGGGACATGTTTTCCCTTTTCGGTCCCGTCTATCTGAAATTTTCATTTCAGTAAAACTTTTTTTCCCGGGGCCAGCTTTTCCCTTCCCTATGAAAGTTGGCTTTTTAGAATCTCTGCATATAAAAAAAACCTTCATTGTTTTGGGGACCTGTCGCTTGATCTTGTGTGTCTCGTTTTTTCCCCTGGCCCCACGTGGGTTTTGATGGGGGCCTTGTGTACGGCATGTCCCCGGTTGTTGCCCCCCACCCCCTTGTCTGCGCCTGACTTTTTTTTTCCCTTCATTGTTTTTCAGACCTGTCGTTTGATCTCAGTGTGCTAATGGCCCTTTTCCCCGGCCCCACGTGGTCTGTGGGGCCCCTTGTGTACGGCATGTCTCCGTTGTTGTTTAAACCTTTCCCCTTGTCGGGGCCCCTGATTTTGGGAATTTCCGGGAGTCACTTTTAAATTTGGGTCATTTTCTCTCTAATCTGTTTCAGGCTTTGCAGTTTCTTTCTAAGCACTGTATCCTGGGTTTCTGGGGTTTAAGACCTGTATTTCCCCCATTTTCCTGATTTTTCTTAGCTATCCACCCCTCCATTTTCTTACCAAGCTTACTATCTTCCTTCCCACTCTTCCCCCCTTTTTTGGAGCTCTAACTCCCGTTTTCCCCCCCGGGGTTCGTCTCCCGGGATCTTGGTTTTCCGTCCTCTAAGCCCCCCATTTTTTTTTTTTTTTTTTTTTTTTTTCTTTTTTTTTTTTTTACCGCAGAACAAAAAGGGCTAGGGGAGGGGGGGGTGTGGGGGGGAGAGAGAAAGGGTAGAAAGGGGAAAAGGAAGGAGAGAGGAAAGGGAAAGTTAAAGAGTGGGTGGGGTGTTTGTGTGTGTGGTTTTGGGGTGTGTGTGTGTGTGTGTGTGTGGGGTTGTGTGGTGTGTGTGTGGGGTTTTGTGTGTATTGTTCCCTAAAAAAAACTTACAATTACACCCGGAGGATCCCCGCCAAGCCTTGCAGAGGGAAAACGCCTACACTTCACCGAGTTCGGGAAACCGGCTTCCCACCAAAGCCGGGGTAAAAAAATTAACCTAATTTTGCTGGAAATGCTTGCTTAGCCAGGAATTTTTCTTTATGTATTCATTGATCCCGCTATGGTTTTGGTTTAAAGTTGTATCATGAAACTTGTAAAAAACAGTTTATTTTTTATTTATTTTTATTTTTTTTTTATATAAGTGGTCAGGTATGTGGCCTGGTGGGCCCAACGCTTGGCCTCACTGTCACTGTTCAGTAGCAGTATGTAGGTACCTGGGTGAAAAAGGGAATAGTAGGGTGGTACCCTGGGGAACAAGACGAAAAGTCCTCGATGAGGGCACTGACTTTCTTGATTTTATCCTGGGTGGGTGACCCCCCGGGAGTTAAAAAAAATCCCAAAAAAAATCTTATGTTCCCAGACCCAAAAACCGGGAAAAATCTACACCCCCCCCCCCTAAGTCCAGCAACCGGATTCCCAACAAAACTGTTAAATAAGTAAGTTTTTTTCAGGTAAAACAAAAAATACAGTTGAATGATTATCATATATAGCAGCACTTGGGGTTAAAGTATGGGATACCCAAAAAAACAAAAAAAATTGGAGGTGTTGAGAAACGGCGCTCACTGTCTCTGGTCCTTAAAACCCCAACCCAATTTGGTTTCTTGTCCCATCCAGTGGGGGGGGATTTAACCTGTGGAAAAACTGTATATTTTCCGGGAAATAGGGTTTAATTTTAAAAATGAAAAATTGATGCCCTATATTGAATTTTTAAAAAAAAGAATTTTGTTATCAAAAAAGGGGGAAACGGGAAGCTGGGGCCTGTGCAGAAAGGGCCCACCCCGCCATCTTGGTTTTTGAATTTGAAATTAAAAATGTTGGGGGAAGGGGGAAAAATTTTTTCGTTTTTTAGAATTTAAAAATTGTGTGAAAACCTCTCAAATAGGAGGCAAAATTTGGTTGGATATGTTTCCCTTTGACAACCCTTGGATTCAGGACCCCCGGGGGAAAAGGATAGCCCCGGGGGGAACCCCAGTTTTAATTTTTCTCTAGTTTTTGTGTGAAATTTTTGGGCCCGGGCCATTTTTTTCATAGTTTTTAGTTAGAGTGGGGGGTTTTCGGGAGTATGATACACATTAATCTCCTTTTTAATTGGTGGTGATTTTAAAAGGTTTTTTTTCCTTTTAAATTTGTTTTTTTTAAATTTGTGTTTTTTATATTATTAGTTTAAAAAATTAGTTGTACCTAGCTCATTTTCCCCAAAGAATTTTTCAATACCAAATTCCCCTAAAATTAGACCCCCAGTGCAATTACTGTGAGGGACTAGTGCTATTTTTAATTTGAAACCCTTTTTATTTTTTGTTTAAAACCCTATTGTACTTTAGCTCATCTAGTTTCAAAACAGAGACTCCAAAAAAAATTTCATTTTTAGACCTTAGTGAAAATTTACAAGTGGGAGTTTGTTCTTTTTTTAAATTTGTATTTTTATTTTTTAATATTTATTACCTAGTTTTTCTTTAGTTTTTTCCAGCAAACACCAGACAAAAATAAACTTTTTTATTTTGTAGTAGTGACTATACCCTAAAAGACCAAAATACCTAGCTATTCTTATCCAAAATTTCCCAAATTTTTTCAGATATCATTTGTAGAACTAAACACACAACACAGGAAATAAAAAACCCCAAAATTTTTAAAACCTAAAAAGATGATTGTACTTTGGGGCCCCTGTTTCAAAACCCTCCATAATCTGACCCCCTTTTTAAAAAACCTTTTTGGGAAAAGGAACTCCCTTTATTACACAGCTTTCACAAGCCCCCCACTTTTCCAAAAACAATGCTAAAAGTCTATCAGTACAAAAACTACAAATCAGGCCCTTAAGCAAACACTTGATGACCTTGGGCACCCCTTGAATCACAAAAAGGAACCCCCTTCTCCTGCTTTTATTTTACTGAGACCGGGCCAAAAAGCGGGGACAAAAATAGATATCTCCCCTATACCAGGATAACAGAAATTTCCAAAAATTTTGCAGAACAAACCAAGTTGGGGGGGGTTTATTGAAATCAAAATCAACTCTCCCCAAAATTATCTTTTTCAAAGCACCACTTGTTTTTAGTGTTAAATTTTGGGGGAATACTTTTTGCTAATTTTACTGAAAAAAAAACCTTAAGACGCCTATAAAAAAATTTGGGTTTCCAAATTTACCGGGGTACCCCACACAAAAATCCCAAAATTTTAGTGAGAAAATTAAAAATCACTAATAACAAACAGGGCAAATGAATAAGACCCCCTTCTCCCCAGCTGGAGGGCTTAAAAATTTAAACCCTTTGGGTTACTAGTGATCAGCCTGTAAAATGATTTTTATCAACAATTTTGAACAACAACTTCTCATACCCAATAACCCAAAACCAACCAGGCTCATGAGACAAGTTTCAACCATAAAAAAAACCCTATTGGGGCCAAAATTTTTCTAGCCCCCCTTAAAACAGGGGGTAATCACAGATAGCATCAGACCACTACCCCACCTTTCCTTTCCCGAAAAAATTAGTAAACCAAACCCCTTGAATAAAAACAAAAGTTCATTTTTGGGCTCCCTGGCGAAAGGGGCCCCAGTAAGGAAGTTACAGGGTGAACCCAGAGGGCGTTTATTGGCCCACAAAAATTCTCCAAGGCCAAAAGGTATTTTATGCTGGCGAATCTTTCTTTAAAAAATTACTAGACTTTTTAAAAAAACATTGTCCTATAAAAAAAAAAAGATCACAAACAAAGGTTGGTTCCCATGGGTAACCCGCCCATTTTTAAAATTCCTTTTACAAGAAAACCCAATTTTGAAAAACAATTTAGGGCAGGGCTTTAAAACCCCAAAAAATTTTTTTAAACACTTTTTATCAGCTCTCACCAAAGTAATAAAAAAAGCCAAACAAAATTTTTACTCCAGTGATTCACAGGGCCCCTAGAGGTTAAAAAAAAAAGACCTGGAAAAAACTCTTCAGATTCTAGGGGCCCACAAACTGAGAAAAACCAAGAATATTGTCCTAACTAAATAATGAAACACCACTACTCCCACTGAACAGCTTTTCAAGTAAACGGGCTTCTTCTCAAACATGGTCTAAAACTCGCCGTAAAAACCCCCATAAAAATGCCCCTGGGGGGAAATACCCAGATGGAATTTTTTTAATTCCTTCTATCTTGCACCAATGAGCCCCCGGAAGTCATTGAGATCATAAAGTCACTTAAAAATAACTCGGGGGGGAAACTGTTTTCCCTGTTCCCCATTACTGTTTCCCAAACAAACGGCCCCTTTTCCTTTTTTCATTGCTATTTCATTACTTTTTTAAAAAGTCAAATAGAGAATAGGGACCTTCCCCAAAAACTCAAGATGGCAAAGGGGGTTTCACCAATACTAAAAAGGGGGTGACCCCACAGACTTAAACAACTTTTGGCCAATTCTAACTTACCTTGCTATCCAAAAACTTTGAGAAACTCGTGCACAGGAGACTGTATTCATATTAAACGGCCAAAAAAATACTCAACCCTTCGTTTGGATTCAGGGAAAAAAAAAAGCACTAAAGATGCAAACATAAAAAAAGTTTGATTTTTGCTTTAAAACGCATTGGGGAAAAAAAGGAATATCCCAAAGGGAAATTTTTTTTGACCCAAGAAAAGTTTTTTGGGGAAAAGTAAACCACGAAAACCTACCCAAAAACTTGACCACTACGGTATAAGAGGCCCCTGCGCTTGTTTTTCAAAATTTTAAATTTCTAATAGGTATCGTACGTCACCCTTTTAAAAACACAGCCTTTTGCAACCGGCCAAATTGGGTACTGGAGTTTTCCCCAGGGAAGTGTCCTTGGGGCCCCCGTCTTCCTCAATACTCAAAGGCCTTCCCCCCCCGTATCCCAACACCCGAAAAAACCCTTTCTCTTTGCTGTGAACCCACTTATGGGATCTCTCAAACCCCAAAACTTGCCCACCCCTTTAACCCCATTGTGGAATTTAGGAGTGATTTTTAAAAATCGATTGGATGAAAGCCAATTAAAAATTAGCTTAAAACTTTACAAAACTTCCTATTTTTTGTTTTGGGAGAGAGCAGGAGATGCACAAATTAACAAAAAGATTGACAAAACTCTAATTTCCAGGAAAATGGGGGGGGAAAAATTTTTGGCTTATACCTTGGCAATAACCTGAATTTCAGCACCCCTATCCAGCATATAGCCAAAAAAAATATCCAAAACGGTTTGGGGTCCTCTCAAGGGTACGATTTCTACGTGCCGCAAAATGGCCCCCTCACACTATACCCCTCACTTATTTTATCCCTAAACCCCCTATGCTATTTGTGCTTGGGGATCAAATGCAGCAACACACCTTTAAAACCAATTTAAAAACCCCAAAAAAAGCTGCAGTAAGAAATCACTAAAACCCCTCCCTGGCAAAAACACCCCCCACTCTTCAAAAATCTTAAAAATTTCTCCGTTCAGTAATCCACAGTTTTTACTGTGCAATTTTTAAAATTTCAGGGCCTTAAAATCTAAAATTTTAAAACCTTTTACCCCAAAAAAGCTTTCTTGATAGTTGTGACAGAACCCCCAGGCATAAAAACCCCGAAACAAACATTCTACGAATTTCCCCCTGTTCCCACTAAACCCTTTTAAAAAAAAAATGTATGTCAAAGGCCCTAAAAATTTGGGAATTTCCCTACCCGAGAACTCTAAAACTGCAGACCCCAAAATTTATCACCTTCAAAACTACCATTAGAAAACTTTATTCCCCGATACCCCCCTCAACTAAAATTCACGAAAACCACCCGGTTTGGGTTTTACATTACCTCGCAAAATTTGACCATAAAAAGAAAAATTAAAATTTTCAGTCTTTTAAAAAAAAATTTTAAACCTGTGGATACTCCAATCTGAAAAAATATATACTGTGCCAAAAAAAAAAAGCATTCACATTTCTAAAAATCACAAAAAAGTATTTTGTCACTTAGAAAAAATTTTTAAAAACCAAAATTATCAAATTTGGGAAAAATTTTACATTTAAAATTAAAAAAAAGATGCCCGAAATGCCCGCCTTTCTTTGCGTTTTTAGTGGTTTCACTCTGTAATCTCAATTTTACTACCCTTTTAAACCAAAAAAATAAACCCAAAATTTTTGTAAATTTTTTTTTTTTTTTTAAAATCCTTATAGAGAAAAAACTTTGAAATTTTAAAATTTTAATTTTAATTTGAATTCTGTTTTGTAAATTTTGATATATTTTAACCATTTTTATTTTTAATATACAGTCCACAAAATTTATTTTATTTTCCCCGTTTTCCTGGTTTAACTTTTTTCATTGGTAATTAAAGGTCCAGAGCAACTTGTGGGTATGACAGGGGGGAGATTTTCGAAGGGGGACATT
This sequence comes from Cherax quadricarinatus, assembly GCF_026875155.1. Lineage (NCBI taxonomy): Eukaryota > Metazoa > Arthropoda > Malacostraca > Decapoda > Parastacidae > Cherax > Cherax quadricarinatus. The sequence continues at coordinate 4,781 of NW_026484107.1, read as the reverse complement.
TTTTGCGACCTAGGGGGTCACAAATTCCTACTTGTCTAACTGATAAAAAAAATAATTATTATGTTCATTTACTGTTATGTATATAATGATCATACAATGACTCATACGCTGACACGCCCTTTAGCGTGTCAGGTGTCAGCGTGTCAGCGTGCCCCGTTGTTCCGGGTTATCTGTGTTTTTTTACGGTCGTGTTACGTGGGTAGAATTTAAATCTTGTCATCAATTTCCCATGCGATAAAATCCCCCTAGCGCCGGGGAAACCAATCTTGGGGGGGAAAAAAATTTTTATAAGAGTCCAAAAAAAGGGGGAATTGTGTGCATAACCCAGCAGAGTTTACTGCCCGAGGGGGGAAACATGGGCCTTTTGTCCAGTGTGAAAAAAAAAATAATAATTGAACTTTTGTGTCAGGGGAAAAAAAGTCTCCCCGATAAAATTTTTAGTAACATGGTATAGTGGATACACAGTGGCTCCCCCGTTTTATTTATGAATTTAAAAGGGTTTTAAAATGTTTTTTAAAACAGGGTGAATTTGTTTAAAAAGAAGTGATTAAAACCCTTTGAGGCAAAGGGGCCCGAAATAGCCCGAAAAAATTTTCCACGGTCAAACTGTTTTAATAAATTTTCCCGGCCCCCCTAGTGTACTCGCATTTTAAACTAGTGATACCAAATGATTAGCAGAATACAGTGGTTTTTTGTAGCAACTAACCAGTATTTATGTGGTACTTTGTGGAGTGGAAATGACTTTCATTTTGGGTTTTTTTTTTCTTGAAATACCAGACGTTTTCGTGAAAATTTTATATAACCTGTAGTTCCCGCGGGCGCAATTTCAAAACGAGAAGCAATTATTACTACAGAAAAAAGCGGGCCTTTTCCCCCAAAAAATTTTTCCACAGTCAAAATATAGTGATAATATAGCATTTTTTGAGGTGGAGACGGAAAAAAAAAAAAAAAGAAAAGCTAGTTTCAGCGTTGTAAAAAAAGGGTTGAGGTCGGGGCCGTTCGTCCCCTGTAAAGGGGGCCAGATATCACTGGCTCTTCAACACGGGAATTTTACTTTTGTATTTAGTCAAATTTTTCCCTATTATCGGGTAGTTTAAATTTTTGTAGATCCCCTTCCCTGTGTTTGCTCAAATCACAACCAGTTTTTGTTTTAAATAAAGGGGCCCAATGATCAGATCAGATCGACTAGTCTGAACCCTTTACTGGTCCCAACCCTTGACTGGGCCGAACCCGGGGGGGTTTCAAATGGTTTCGTTGGGGCAATTTAAAACAGGGCTGGGAAAAAAGGATGGGGTTTGTAGGACCCCCTTTTAAAAACTAAACATTAAAAATCAGGAAAAGGACGGTAAGTGTCCAAAAATACAAAAAAAAGTTAGAAACCAAAAAAAACAAATGTTTGAGCTCATTTTAAGGTTTTAATAAATATTCAAGAGGTTGCTAGTAGAATTTCAGTTTAAAACAAACCAAATTTAAAACTTATTAAGCTTTTGTAGTCTGGGGGGTTTAGTCAAAAAAAAAACGGGGGCCCTTTCCCCAGGAATTTAAAAATTTCCCTTTTTGTGGAAATTGGTTTTCACGCTCCTTGTGCAGATATTCAAAGAACTAGCTACAAGCGTATTAAAACAAAGAAGTGTTTTTGGGTATGCCCAAAAAGGGGGGAAAACTGTGGACAAATCAAAAGGGTATTAAAAGAGGGGGCAAAATCAAAGCTGCTTTCATAGAAAAACCTGGAAGCTTTTTTACAAAAAGATGGGAACATAAAAAATCTGGGCGAATGGTACCCTTGCCCCGTATTGGGCCCTGTAGGGAAAAAACTGTAAAGGGTGGAGGTTTAAAGTCCCGGTAGTCAGTAAAAAGGGGGGCTTGGAAAAGTGCTTTCCTGGGAAAACCCGTAATGGGGAAGCTGGAGGGCTGTCCCCGGGAGGAAAAGTTAAAAGGTGAAGCAGGAGGGGCTGTCCTGGGAGACAGGGAATGGTGAAAACTGGAGATGCTTTTCCCGGGAGGGCGTAAATTTTTGAAAAATGGAGATGCTGTCCTGGGAGACAGTTTAAAGGGTGAAGCTGGGATTTTGTCCCGGTAGTCGGGAATTATACGCAGGAGGAAAACATATAAATGCCTCATAAGGGGGCAGGAGCCTAGTAGGGAAAAAAAGTGTAGTCAAGGGGTAAGATTAAAAAACCCAAAATTGGGAAACTGGAAAAACCCAGGAAAAAAGCAAAACCCAAGGGGAGTCCACTAGCAATAGTGAGGTATATTCCCCCCCCAAAAAAACTGGTGGGAGCTCATTGTTGGTGCTAGGGAGGATAGGAAAATAAGACAGGTAAAAATGCACCAACAGGGGGAAAAACAGTCACAGAAACCCAAAGGGCCCAAGGGGAAACCAAAACCTGTTTCACTTACTATTTCACTTTTGGGATCTGCTGGGATGGGGGAAAACTGGAAAAACAGATGGGGGCGTGTGCAACTTTGACACCCCAAGGGAAAATGCCATGCCCATATGGGCAAAAGGAAAATGCAAATCCCTTCTGTAAGCTTTTTTTACCTTTAAATGGGGTAAACCTCTTCAGTACAGGAAAGACTGTGCTATAACTTAAATTGCCAGGCATACCATTCTAAAGGGGACAAAAAGATACAAAACATCCATGCCATGGGAAAACTGGGTAGCTACAGCCACTCAAGAGGAGAGGTGTTTTTAGTGCCAGGAAGGAAAAAAAACTGGCAGGAAATGGCAGAAATCGTACACCAAATCCAGTCATTCCTGGAGTGGAACCACAGTCGATGGCCTCCACTCCAAACCAACAGATACAGATACTAATGCCGGAAAAAAAAAACCCAGTACCAACAATACCACCAGTCCGATAACATTCTTCTTTGCAAATATACAGGGTCTAAAGCCAGCAACAAACAACAAAATACCTTCATCCGTGGACTGCTTGCAGAGGCAAAGGAAATGTTCGCGGCTTTCACTGAGACCCACAAAAAGGATCACTTGGACAACGAAATATGGATCCCAGGTTACAACCTATACAGATGTGACAGAGTGAACAGGCAAAAGGGGGGGGTTGGCCTGTACATTGCAGAGTCACTTGTTTGCACAGAACTGCTTAATGCTCAAATGATGTAGTGGAAGTTTTAGCAGTAAAGGTCGAGAACCAAAACCTAGTCATTGTGGTAGTCTACAAGCCTCCGGATGCAACATCCCAGCAATTCAGGAACAGCTGTTAAAAATTGACCACTGTCTGGAAAATTTTCCAGCTCCTGCACCCAACATCTTGCTCCTGGGGGATTTCAACTTAAGGCACCTAAAATGGAGGAATATAGCAAATAATATTTTTGCAGTAATAACACCAGGAGGCAGCTCTGATGAAAACTCACACTCACACGAGCTTTTAAATCTCTGCACAAAATTCAATTTAAACCAGCAAATAATAGAGCCTACTAGACTGGAGAATACACTAGACCTCATCTTCACTAACAATGATGATCTGATAAGAAATGTCACCATATCAAAAACAATATACTCAGATCACAACATAATTGAGGTTCAGACATGTATGCGTGGAGCCCCAGACCGACAAAATGAGACTAGTCACGAGGGAGCATTCACCAAATTCAACTTCAATAACAAAAACATAAAGTGGGACCAAGTAAACCAAGTCCTAACCGATATAAGCTGGGAAGATATACTAAGCAACACAGACCCAACTTATGCCTAGAACAGATTAACTCGGTGGCACTCGATGTATGCACAAGGCTTATTCCTAAGAAAAAGGAGGAGTAGATGTAAAATAGAAAGAGACAGGCGCTCCCTTTACAGGCGACAGAAAAGAATAACAGAGCGGCCTAAAAGAGGTCAATATATCTGAAATGCGTAGGGAGACACTGGTCAGTAGAATAGCAAGCATCGAACTTAAGCTAAAAGAATCCTTTAGGAGTCAGGAATCGCGGGAAGAACTAAAAAGCCATAATTGAAATCGAAAAGAAACCCAAAGTATTTCTTCTCCTATGCCAAATCAAATCGAGAACAAACGTCCAGTATTGGGCCCGTACTTAAACAAGATGGGTCCTACACAGATGACAGCAAGGAAATGAGTGAGCTACTCAAGTCCCAATATGACTCAGTTTTTAGCAAGCCGCTAACCAGACTGAGAGTCGAAGATCAAAATGAATTTTTTATGAGAGAGCCACAAAATTTGATTAACACAAGCCTATCCGATGTTATCCTGACGCCAAATGACTTCGAACAGGCGATAAATGACATGCCCATGCACTCTGCCCCAGGGCCAGACTCATGGAACTCTGTGTTCATCAAGAACTGCAAGAAGCCCTATCACGAGCCTTTTTCCATCCTATGGAGAGGGAGCATGGACACGGGGATCGTCCCTCAGCTACTAAAAACAAACAGATATAGCCCCACTCCACAAAGGGGGCAGTAAGCAACAGCAAAGAACTACAGACCAATAGCACTAACATCCCATATTCATAAAAATCTTTGAAAGGGTCCTAAGAAGCAAGATCACCACCCATCTAGAAACCCATCAGTTACACAACCCAGGGCAACATGGGTTTAGAACAGGTCGCTCCTGTCTGTCTCAACTATTGGATCACTACGACAAGGTCCTAAATGCACTAGAAGACAAAAAGAATGCAGATGTAATATATACCGACTTTGCAAAAGCCTTCGACAAGTGTGACCATGGCGTAATAGCGCACAAAAGGGGTGCTAAAGGAATAACAGGGAAAAATCGGTCGATGGATCTATAAAAATTCCCCCTAACAGA
>NW_026484096.1:0-24613 GCF_026875155.1 Cherax quadricarinatus | reverse complement strand
CATTGACTTTTGGGCAAACTCTAAGATACATAAATTTGAGGTTAAGAAAAAATTTGCTTTAAAAAACCCGAGTAAAATTTTTTTCGGTACAAAAAATTTTGGGTCCACGTTAAATGAAGGCAATTTATAAACCTCTGCGTATTTTTTTACTTCCCCTCAGTGTATCTTAATTAACAACGAATAGAGCAAGTTTTTTTTTTAAAAATTTCTTGTCTAAATAATTTATTTTTTCGCGTCACGGGTGTAACGGGACGATAAAGGAAGACTCTTAAAAGCTTTCTACTGTGTTTTTGTGGCACCATCATACCAGTTTCCATCCAGCTGTGTTCTTGGGGATTACACAGTTAATTGCATTATTGATCGACTCATTCACCCTTGTGCAACATCCCTAGCGAGTGTAAAAGAAAAACAAAAAAAGGCGCATAGAGTTGCATGCATGAAGCAGCTTCACCAGGTTGGGGGTTTAATATGTTGTATTCCCTGAGAGAGAAGAAGCGCAAACCTCTTCAGTAGATCAGACTGATACCATACCAAGGATCAAACGATCTCGAGGAAATAAACCCATTAGATTACCTGACGAGATATTATATAACATATTATTAACGTTGTGTTTGCACAGCTATATTAAATTTTGATAAATTTAGCTTTTCTGTGCCTGTATTTCCAAGATACTTATAGCTTCATGTCCGAAGAATTCTGTGAGAATGAGCAGCCTGATGCAACCACCCACCCTCTTGAGTTGGGACTGGTGATGAAAAAATTGTACGATATGTTAGGAAACTTTTCTCTGATATCATTGATCTTCCACTTGAAGAGATATTTTTCCCATTGTCTTGCAACTGATGCTTCCCTGGGGTTACAAAGTAATTATGTAACGCCACTCCCCAAGATCTTGTTATCACAAGTCATAGTTTTCATAAACCCCGTAAATTAAAGCCTTCAGTAACTCCAACCGCCACACCTTACATTCCTCCCACATTCCGTCGTATTCAAGCAGTCACATCCTATTTTATCATACAACCAAGTACCTAACTTCCAAAATAACCGCAGCCTTCAGTGCCACATATGACAGGTTACCAGGTGCCAGTCAACAAACCTGGAGAAGTTTTCGAAAGCCAGTCATCATATTCTTCTTCATCACCCAATGAGCTACCGACTCGTGGTAGTGTTACCCGACACGCCGAAAGTCAGAGCTGAATGAACATCCAGTCAACTCCCAAAAGTCGATCAACCAGAAAAAAACGTGGAATTTCACCTACATATAGAGAAATAAGAAATGACCCTACCTACGAATATTTATCAAATCATAATCGGGAATAATGCAACTGTTCCTTATTCCTTCGTTTAATATACAGTCGAAGCTCTCAGTCGGCGATCTGTGACCTATCGTCAGCTCAGAATTTTTTATGTAAACATGAACCAGAAGACAAGGGTTTATAATTCATCCATCAACTATCTTCAGAACAACAATCATTCCAGTCGCAGGAGCAAGTTGCAAGTATTCACAATCAGACTCCAGTCAACAAATCAACATTTGGGGATATTATTCTGAAGAAAAACCAGACGTCCAGTCCCACAGTCACCGAACAAAAAAAGCAAAAAAAAATCCTCAAACAAAGTTTCCAAGGAATCGAGAGGACCTGCTCGAGGAGACAAAATCGCAGCACTGGGGAAAATTTGTATCTTTGTCCTCACTGTACAAGATCTTTTGCCACTAAACGAGGTCTTGCACGACATCTTTCAACCACAAATCTCAGTGAATGGATAAAATTTTAATTTTGTTTCAAGCTCCCTTTTAAAGTTTTATATATTTTTATACAAAATTACCGATTCCCAAGAATTTGGAGGAACTTTACATAGTGATACAATGTCCTTGCTTTCAGATGTAAAAATTCAATTAAAATTTTAAAACAAATTCGCCTTTTAAACTTTTAAGTTTAATTTTTAGTTGTGAATCTCGCACATTTTAAATGCTAAAAATTATTCTCGAATTTCAATGCAAATTTACATTTCATTTTAAATAAAATTCCTAAATGTTTTTATATTTACACAAATTCAGGGAAATTCCTTGATGCAAACCCGGGGCTTTTGATCCAAGGATTTGAACCTAAGCACTTTCTTTTGATTGAACCTTAGCATTTTACGATTTACGGGCTTAGTGTCTCTCCTCCCCCTTTTAGAATTTAAATTTATGTAAATTTCATGGACCATTCTATTAATAAAAATGATTTTAATGAATTTAAAATTATATTTTTTGTGATAATGATTCAATAACTGACGAGAAGGTGAGTAAGACATAAAATAAGTCATCCATCCTGGGCTCATTTATCTAAGATGTCCCACACCCGAGGTACCTTGATGCCAGTGAGGTGATTTTGATGCAAGAAAGCTGGCCTTTCTTCCCTTTGCGTGTTCGCTCACTGCTACACTGCAGTGAGTGAACACTGCTGGTTTTAACACTTTACCTCTGATTATAATAGGGAATCGGACTAAGAGTGATAAAGATTTATTCGGGGGATCAGACAATTGGTTAGTCGTAGTTCGTCAGGATACGTGTGATGCGGTACTGTGGTTACATAACTGGCAGGTGCATTATAGTCAATAGGGTTTTTTATCTGATTGCTGTCTCATGGGGTTTTAATTACATTAATGTTATATAATATCGAAAATAGATGTTATAATGTGCTGTGAAACACTGTGTATGTTTATTCGAAGACACTGAACCAGGCGTTCCCACATGCGCTTTTTACACTAGAGGTTGGTTAATATAAGACAAACGTAGCCAGTACTTTAGAGATAATGAAACTCCCTGTGGTTTGTGCTATCGTGTTGAATGAGGAAACACTCAGATTAAAATCAAACATCGTCTCTAGCGTTTAATTTTATGGTTTAGTTCATAATACATCAGATGGACACCTTATTGTTTCTTAAATACTATTTATGCAGTTATTGGTATTTATTTTTTAATTGGAAATTGTAATAAAATGTAAATATATGATGGTGTGGTGGGTCACTCCAACCAAGTGTGTTTCTGGGTAGGGTGTAGGTTGTTTTTAATTTCTTAGAGTAATTATTAGACTATAACAGTACCAGTGTTGATTTTTTCCTCATAATATGTACCACTGAATGGTGAATATGTATGTATTGTGTAAATGCGGTTTTTAAATAAAATATATAAAAAAAATACAAAAGAACTTCAACTGAACCTTATTGACGTAATACTGCGGGAGACTGACACAAATCAGCCATCTATCATCATTCTATATGTAGGAGGAGCTACATGACTATGGTGCATGCAACACAATAAGCAGACTCTTGGATGTCACCACCCCCCGCCTCGGCTGAGACACAAGAATCTTTGGGAGGTTTACCTATATAAATCCCTAATTTTTAAAGAAGTGGACCGGTAAGCCAGTGAAAAGCCTTGGTCGAGACCGAAGCTCTACCTACGGGGGCATATATGACTAAGACCGCGTCAGGGAACACTTGTCCTGTTTCCTAACGAATCTTACCTAACATAACATTTGGGAATTAAATCACCACCACCACCAGAAGTAGACCAACGAAATGTAAATCTTGCCTGATGGACGATTGTCACGTCTTGCGTCGTTATGGAGTGCGATAAAATTAGTGAATTTTAAAGACAACTCACTCAGAAAATTCAAGTATTAAGTATTTTGTCCACAGTGGTATATTACAAAACCATTCTGGAAAAATAACTGATTTTGCTCACTGTAAGTAAAGCAATACCACTTTGTATGTGTTGTTTTGTACTCCCCTTTAATTTTATGGTCGCGTAGTAGTCTAGCTCCTGGCCCGCCCTTTTTCACTGGTCACTACTATGTTACTAAAAAAAAAAATACCACGGGCGGGATTTAAACCCTGCGGTCAGAGTCTCAAAACTCCAGACCGTCGCGTTAGCCACTTGACAGCTAGCCACAATAAGATTCGTCCCAACTAGGTTTATTTCTACCATAGGAAGGTTAGCATAGGCACCACTGTGACCACAAATGCAATTTTTTACAGACGAATCTCCAGCTAGCGTGGCCGTGACGCGGGTTCAAACCCCGCACGTGGTATGGTTTGTTTGCAATCGTGTCATTACAATTTCGTGAGTCACTGTAAATCCCTGCTCCGTGACCTTTGTTATATCTCTTCTTAAAGCTGTGTATGATCCTGCCTCCACTACATCACACCGATTGTTCCACTTCCTGACAACTCTATGACTGAAGAATACTTCCTAACATCCCTTTGACTCATCTGAGTCTTCGATTTTTCAATTGTGACCCTTTGTTGCTGTGTCCCATCTCTGAATCATCCTGTCCCTATCCACCTTTTCAATTCCTCGCAGTATTTTATACATCGTTATCATGTTCCCCCTTGTCCCTTCTGTCCTTTTAGTGTCATTCAGGTCGATTTCCCTTTAACCTCTTCTTACAGGACATGCCCCTTAGCTCCCGGGGTAGTCTTGTTGCCACCTTTGCCTTTTCTCTAATTTCATAAAGCGCCTTGCCCAGGTGTGGGTTCAAAATGGTGCCGCTACTCCAATATGGGCAAGACGTACACGGGTTTTAAAAGTGTCTTTAAAATTTCCTTACTGAAGTGTTGGAGCGCTATGCTTAGGTTTGCCAGGCGCCCATTGCTGCAGCAGTTATTTGGTTGATGTGCACCTCAGGAGATGTGTTCGGTATTATCACCCAAGATCCTTTTCCTTGGGAAAAAGGTTTGCAAACTTTGTCTGCGGTCTTCTTTACCCTTCCCAATCTTCGTGTTTTTGCACTTGGTTAGGTTAAACTCCCGAAGCCAGTTGCTGAACCAGGCTTGGGAGCCTGTCCAGATCTCTTTGTTAATCCTGCCTGATCCTCATTACGATTAAATTTTCTTCATTAGCTTCACATCGTTTGCAAACAGGAACCTTCTGAATTTTACCCCTTTAATCATTTTCATTCACATTTACAAGGAACAGCCCGCCCTGGGACTGACCCCTGTGGAATCCCGCTGTCACAGGCGCCTACTCTAACATTTCATCAAGTACCACGACTCGTTTTTTGCCTTCCTGTCAGGTGTTCTCTGATCCACTGCAGTGCCTTTCTTGTTATTCATACCTGATCCTCTAGTTTTTGCTTTAGTCTCTTGTGTGAAACTGTTGAAAGCCTCCTCTCCTTGGCAGTCCAAGAAAACGCAATGTGCCACCCCTCTCTCTTGTTGGAGAACTCCAAAAGGGTTTGTGACAAAAGATTTCCTTTCCCTGAACCATGCTGGTTGTCATATTATAAGCTCGTTCCTTTCTAGGTGTCCCCACCACTTTCTGATAATCTTCTCCATGACTTTCCTATTATACGCGTCAGCGAACTGATCTGCTGCGTGTGCCCCCATAAAATCTGGGACTATATTTGCTGTCTTCCATATCTTGGGTAGTCTCTCTTTCGATAGATGTGTTGAAGATTGTTGTTAGTGGCCCCCCAGCACCTATGCTTCCTCTCTCAGGACCCAAGGAGAGATGCCTGGTCCACCGCCTTTGAGCCTCTTCACCCTTCTCTGGTTGGTGTTTGTGTCCGGTCTTGTTGGTGTATCCCACCATTCTGGGTTTCCCGGGTCCTTTCTGACTTTTTTGAAAATATTTCCCTTTAAAATCTCATGTTGAGCTCTTCACATACTTCTCGGTCGTTTCTTGGGAACTCCTCCCCTTTCCCTCCCTCAGCCTGATAATCTGGTCCCGGATTGTTGTTTTTCCCTGATTGTGGCCGCACAACAGCTTGGGTCAGACTTGTTTTGATGTTATGCTGTTTTCATATTGCCACTGGGTCTCCCTCTTATCCGAACATTTGCCTAGAAAAAATGAACTCTATGGTCCTTGAGTTGTTTAAAGGGCCCACATTCATTATAAAAAAAGAAAGAAGATGTAAACTAGAAAGAGAGGACGCTCCCTATACGGGACAAGGCGAAGAGTCACTGAGCTGCTGGAGGGGGGTCAGTATATCTGGAAATGAAGGGAGGCACTGGTCAGTGAAATTGCAACTTCGAAACTTAAGCTGAAGGAATTTACAGGAGACAAGAATAACAGGAAGAACTTAAAGCCAAAAAGGGAAATTAAAAAAAAAAAAAAACCAATCAAGGGAAAAAACAAACATCCAGTATTGGGCCCCTGCTTAGGCAGGATGGGACATACACAGATGACACCCAAAGAAATAAGTGAGATTATAAGTCCCAATAAGACTCAGTGTTCAGCGAGTGGCTGCTCAGATTAAGGGTCGACAATTAAAATGAATTTTTTATTGAATTGAAACCCCAAAAAATTTGGTCATCTCAAAAATCTTGGATATTATCCTAACTCCACAACACTTTGAAAAGTCACTAAATGACATGCCCATGCACTCTACCCCGGCCCAGACTCATGGAACTCTGTGTTCATAAAAAATTGCAAGAGGCCCTTTCCTGTGTCTTCAGCATTCTTGGAGAGAGAGCATGGACGCAGGTCATCTCACACACATTAAAAACAACAGACATAGCCCCACTCCACAAAGGTGACAGTAAAGCAATTGCAAAGAACTACAGACCGATAGCAATAACAGCCCATATAAAAATCTTTGAAAAGGGGTTCTAAGAAGCAAGATTCCCAACCACCTAGTTCCCCATCAGTTACACAACCCAGGGCAACACGGGTTTAGAGCAAGTCGCTCCTGCACGTCCAGCTACTGGACAACTCGGCAAGGTCGGCTTTTGTTGAGGATAAACAAAATACTAGTCACACAGACTTTGCAAAAGCTTTCGATAAGTGTCATCATGGTGTACTAGCGCACAAAATGGGTTATAAAGGAATAACAGGAAAAGTGGTAGATGGATCTATAACTCCCTGACAAACAAAAACCCCAAAGTATTTGTTTGTCAGGGAGTTATAGTTTTCTTCTGTTTGTCAGGGAGTTATAGATCCTTTGTTTGTCAGGGAGTTACGGGGTAAAGTCCCAGGCAGCCACGGTGAAAAGCTCTGTTCCACAAGGCACAGTACTTGCTCCCATTCTGTTCCTCATCCTCATTTCGGCACAGAGATGTAAGCGATAGCTTCATGTCTTCCATTGCGGATGACAAACCCGGATTGCCATGGGAGTGATCTCCATCGAAGACACCTTAACACTCCAAGCAGACATCAACCAAATCTTCAAATGGGCCACTCGAAACAATATGAAGTTCAATGAAGAGAATTTCAACTACTCAGATATGGAAAACTTGAGGAAATTAAAAATGTATCAGGGTATATGACATACTCTAAACCCTACAATAGAGCGAAAAAGAAATGAGATGGACCCTGGAGTGATAATGTCAGAGGACTTCGCCTTCAAAGACCATAAAAAAATGTATCTACCCCTTACTAGGAAAATGATAGGATGGATAATGAGAACTTCAAAACTAGGGATGTCAAGCCCCTGATGATTCTCTTCAAATCGCTTGTTCTATCTAGGCTGGAATACTGCTATACGCTAACGGGCCCCCTTCAAGGCTGGAGGCATTGCAGACCTGGAAAGCTTACAAAGAATTTCACGGCACACATAAGTATGACAAGGCACCTAAATTACTGGGGAAAGGTTGAAGGTCCTTGATCTGTATTCCCTGGAACGCAGGCGAGAGAGTTACATGATAATATACACTTGGAAGGTCCTGGAGGGATTGGTATCACACCTGCACACGAAAATCACTCCTATGAAAGAAAAAGATTCGGCCCGGAGATGTAACATTCCTCTAATGAAATGCAGGGGCGCCATGGGGTACATTGATAGACAACAAAAAAAAAATGTCCAGGGCCAAGACTGTTCGTCTGGCGCTCAGCATACATAAATGGGATTTACCAAAAGACCCTGGCTGTCTTCAAGAAGGCACTGGACAGGCACTTAAAGTCAGTACCTGACCAACCGGGCTGTGGTTTGTATGTCAGATTGCATTGCGGCCAGCAGTAACAGCCTTTGGGTTTATCAGGGCCCCGTCCACCATGAGGCCTGGTCTAGACCGAGCTGGCGGGGGTGTGACCCCCGAAACCCTCTCCAAGGTAAATTCCAGGTAAACTCCTTATATGTGTGTATGGACAGGCAGATGGGGATGTGCAGGCTAAGGATGCCTTCATTAGGGAGGAGTTAGTAGGGAGGAGTTAGTCTATTTTCTTAGGTCTTTGACCTCGTTGGCTACAGTGGGGGGAGACTGGAATGGTGTTAATTGGTGGGAGGAGTTACACCGAGAGGGGTGGGGCATTATTCACTGGTGCTGAACTGGTGCGTGATGTGAACTTGAAGGATGTGTGTTAGGACTGTGGTTGTAAGGGATCATACTTTTGTGAGGGGGGGGGGTGTTATGGGGCACGTTTGGATTGGATTTAGTTCAGGCATCGATGGAAGAGGAGTTATGGGGAGATAAAAGTTCAGATTGTGTGTTGAAAGGCAGCAGGAGAGGAGACGGTCGATACCATTTCGAGCTTGGAGGTACATTGCAGTCAGGAGGTGATGGGTGTTTTTATGGATAGGTGATATATGGATTTTTGGGGTAGGAAAGGTGAGGAGGAAGGGGAAGTGGTGGAGTTTTTGAGGGAATACTGTGCAACCAGTGGCAGAGTGACAGGAAGGAGTTGGGGGGTGGGATTGATTGAGGAGGGATAAATTTGGAGTGTTTTGTGGCGATGTGTGAAGGTAGATCCCCAGGGTTGCACGGTACTCCGGGTGAAATTTTGTGTAACATTGGAACGTTTTGAACAGGTTTTTGGTGAGGCTGCTGAATGTGATGAAGACGGGGGTAGGCTGGGGCCGGTGCAGTCAACTGCAGTGGTAGTCTTGGTGCCCGAAGGGGGAGAAACAAACGGACCTTGAGGATTATGGGACGATTTCACTTTTACATGCTGACTATAAAATTGTTTGCCAAGGTGTTGGGAAACAGTATTAAATACGTCGTGGGTTGTGCTGTTCTCACTGGGGTAGTATAGCCTTCCAGGCAGGTGAATGCTTTATGGACATTCCATTATTGATGATTTTGTGGGAGACATGAGTTGGAAGGGAAGAAAGGGAGCTTTATTAGCCCTTGACAGGAAGGGGGCATATGTCTCAGTTGAAAGGGATGTCATGAGAAGCATTCTACTTAGGCAGAGGTTCGGGGAGGAAATAGCGGGATGGGGTGGCACATTGTATGGAGGAGCTAAGGCTAGGGTTCAGATTAATGGTAGATTGGGTGGGGTTTTTACATAGGGATGGGTTTGAGGCAGGGGTGTCTATTGTGTCACAAGCTCTTCGTGTGTACAGGATTTGTTTTATAGATTGGTGCGGGACAAGGTTTTGGGTAGCGTCGTGGTTGAGGGTGGTAGGTTAACCCGGAGATTGTTAGATTTGTTGACAACACGACATTATTGGTTAACGAATAACGATGTTGTATGTGCTGGGAGGACTCATTGAGATGTATGGTTGGGCGACAGGTATGATAGTAAACGTGGGCAAATCATTGGAAATGGGGTTCGGTGAGTCGTGAGGTGTGGGGGTTCCTCTGTAATAACAAATGTGGATTGATCTTTAAAGATTTGTGGGATAGTGTATGTGGGGGATCGAGATGTGGTGAGGATTGTTAATTCGGAGAAAGTGGAGAATAGTGTGGTGAATAGATTGCAAGGGATGAGACTGTATCATTTATCATTGGTGCAGAGGGCTAACGTTGTCAATGTTATTCTGTATTGTAAAGTATTGTACATCGCTAACGTTTACCCTCACTAAGGAGGTGATAGGTATAATTCAAGAGAGGGTGTTCCGATTCTTATCTTCAAGGTGTGATTGGCTCTAAAGAGGGAAGTGGTTATGTTGACGGTGAGAGAAAGGGGATTTTTTTTATCATTTATATACATAATACATAGGTATCTCTACATAACATGAAAAATAATATTTCTGTACAATAAAACACCCCCCAACTCTCCCATACAAGGAAACTATATGCACCTCAAGGAATTCACACTACCTATTTGCACATCCCATTGATTTAACTAAGAAAAGAAAAAATGTGCACCTCCAGTGTACTATATATACTTACGAAAGACTCTACAGAGTATTTACATATCTTTATGTAAAATGTGAACATGAGAGAGGAAAACTTTTATTCAATCAGATTAAGCTTAACTTATGTATAAGGTACCACACAATGGAAGCATCAGTTAACAAAGACGTCTTAATAGCACAAAAACAAACCTAACCACATTCACTCAACGCAAGGTAAACTACCACTATAAGGACACCCAGGTCTCAACAATGTTCACCTTCACTACCACTATAAGGACACCCAGGTCTCAACAATGTTCACCTTCACTACCACTATAAGAACACCCAGGTCTCAACAATGTTCACCTTCACTACCACTATAAGGACACCCAGGTCTCAACAATGTTCACCTTCACTACCACTATAAGGACACCCAGGTCTCAACAATGTTCACCTCACTACCACTATAAGGACACCCAGGTCTCAACAATGTTCACCTACACTACCACTATAAGAACACCCAGGTCTCAACAATGTTCACCTTCACTACCACTATAAGGACACCCAGGTCTCAACAATGTTCACCTTCACTACCACTATAAGGACACCCAGGTCTCAACAATGTTCACCTACACTACCACTATAAGAACACCCAGGTCTCAAACAATGTTCACCTTCACTACCACTATAAGGACACCCAGGTCTCAACAATGTTCACCTTCACTACCACTATAAGGACACCCAGGTCTCAACAATGTTCACCTTCACTACCACTATAAGGACCCCAGGTCTCAACAATGTTCACCTTCACTACCACTATAAGGACACCCAGGTCTCAACAATGTTCACCTTCACTACCACTATAAGGACACCCAGGTCTCAACAATGTTCACCTTCACTACCACTATAAGGACACCCAGGTCTCAACAATGTTCACCTTCACTACCACTATAAGGACACCAGGTCTCAACAATGTTCACCTTCACTACCACTATAAGGACACCCAGGTCAAACAAGTTCACCTTCACTACCACTATAAGGGACACCCAGGTCTCAACAATGTTCACCTTCACTACCACTATAAGGACACCCAGGTCTCAACAATGTTCACCTTCACTACCACTATAAGGACACCCAGGTCTCAACAATGTTCACCTTCACTACCACTATAAGGACACCCAGGTCTCAACAATGTTCACCTTCACTACCACTATAAGGACACCCAGGTCTCAACAATGTTCACCTTCACTACCACTATAAGGACACCCAGGTCTCAACAATGTTCACCTTCACTACCACTATAAGGACACCAGGTCTCAACAATGTTCACCTTCACTACCACTATAAGGACACCCAGGTCTCAACAATGTTCACCTTCACTACCACTATAAGGACACCCAGGTCTCAACAATGTTCACCTTCACTACACTATAAGGACACCCAAGTCTCAACAATGTTCACCTTCACTACCACTAAGGACACCCAGGTCTCAACAATGTTCACATTCACTACCACTATAAGGACCCAGGTCTCAACAATGTTCACCTTCACTACCACTATAAGGACACCCAGGTCTCAACAATGTTCACCTTCACTACACTATAAGGACACCCAGGTCTCAACAATGTTCACCTTCACTACCATATAAGGACACCCAGGTCTCAACAATGTTCACCTTCACTACCACTAAGGACACCCTGGTCTCAACAATGTTAACCTTCACTACCACTATAAGGACACCCAGGTCTCAACAATGTTCACCTTCACTACCACTATAAGGACACCCAGGTCTCAACAATGTTCACCTTCACTACCACTATAAGGACACCCAGGTCTCAACAATGTTCACCTTCACTCCACTATAAGGACACCCAGGTCTCAACAATGTTCACCTTCACTACCACTATAAGGGACACCCAGGTCTCAACAATGTTCACCTTCACTACCACTATAAGGACACTCAGGTCTCAACAATGTTCACCTTCACTACCACTATAAGGACACCCAGGTCTCAACAATGTTCACCTTCACTACACTATAAGGGACACCCAGGTCTCAACAATGTTTCACCTTCACTACCACTATAAGGACACTCAGGTCTCAACAATGTTCACCTTCACTACCACTATAAGGACACCCAGGTCTCAACAATGTTCACCTTCACTACCACTATAAGGACACCCAGGTCTCAACAATGTTCACCTTCACTACCACTATAAGGACACCCAGGTCTCAACAATGTTCACCTTCACTACCACTATAAGGACACCCAGGTCTCAACAATGTTCACCTTCACTACCACTATAAGGACACCCAGGTCTCAACAATGTTCACCTTCACTACCACTATAAGGACACCCAGGTCTCAACAATGTTCACCTTCACTACAACTATAAGGACACCCAGGTCTCAACAATGTTCACCTTCACTACCACTATAAGGACACCCAGGTCTCAACATGTTCACCTTCACTACCACTATAAGGACACCCAGGTCTCAACAATGTTCACCTTCACTACCCACTATAAGGACACCCAGGTCTCACAATGTTCACCTTCACTACACTATAAGGGCACCCAGGTCTCAACAATGTTCACCTTCATACCACTATAAGGACACCCAGGTCTCAACAATGTTCACCTTCACTACCACTATAAGGACACCCAGGTCTCAACAATGTTCACCTTCACTACCACTAAGGACACCTGGTCTCAACAAGGGTTAAACTTCACTACCACTATAAGGACACCCAGGTTCAACAATGTTCCCCTTCACTACCACTATAAGGACCCCCAGGTTCTAACAATGTTCACCTTCACTACCACTATAAGGACACCCAGGTCTCAACAATGTTCACCTTCACTACCACTATAAGGACCCCCAGGTCTCAACAATGTTCACCTTCACTACCACTATAAGGACCCCCAGGTCTCAACAATGTTCACCTTCACTACCACTATAAGGACACCCAGGTCTCAACAATGTTCACCTTCACTACCACTATAAGGACACCCAGGTCTCAAAAAATTTGTTCCCCTTCACTACCACTATAAGGACACCCAGGTCTCAACAAGTTCACCTTCACTACCACTATTAGGAACACCAGGTCTCAACAATGTTCCCCTTTCAAACTGCAATACATGTATTTTTTTACATGGAAACACATCAGTTCACTGCTAAAAATTAAAAACAGAAAAACACAATTACAGAGGTGATTCATGGATTATACAAATGTTGTTACTGTATTTTATTATGTATCCATTCCAAAACTTAATAAAATTAATACAACTGTATATTGCACCCTCCTAACTTTTTTACAACATCCTCCCCCAAGTCACGCTTACAAAGGTTTGGGCAGCACACCCATCCCCCGCTGGAAACACACCCAGCCTATACCATTCATCAAAATGCTCGTCTTAAACCACAATTACACGCACCTCACTAAAGCACAACATCCCCTTTTGGCCTGGTGGCTAAAGCTCCCGCTTCACACACGGAGGGGGCCCCGGGGTTCAATTTCCGGGGGTGGAAACATTTTTGACACGTTTCCTAACACTGTGTCCTGTTCACCTAGCAGCAAATAGGTACCTGGGTGTTAGTCGACTGGCGTGGGTCGCATCCTGGGGGACAAGATTAAGGACCCCAATGGAATAGTTAGACAGTCCTCGTTTACGCACTGACTTTCTTGGGTTTCCCGGGTGGTTAACCCTCCGGGGTTAAAAATCCGAACGAAATCTTATCTTATCCCACACTCACAACCTTCCCCAGGGAGAACGAACCTCAGGAACAGGCTTCCCGGGGTCACAGCACCAATTAGACCCTTTATGCTGATGTCTCCATAACCACCTGGAAAACTTAACCCCCCTTATTCCATACCCAACCATATTTCTACACTTGTGATAAATCTTCGCTGCTAATATATGATGCCATATTTCCAAATCATCATCCCCTATACCCCCATATGAAAAGACATAACCACAATCATTACACAGCCGCCTTCGCCTCTATCTGAAACCCCATCCACTTTCAAACTGAGCCCCCTCAAAACAGACATCCTTCGGGCCCCCCACCAAAGTTAAAACAAAAAGGTGAACCATCACCTGAGTCCCTCCAGGCACTAGAAAAAAATTACAATGAAAAATGTCACCTCCTCCCACAGAATCTACAGACTCCAGCTTCCACCACCCTTCTATTCCATAACACCACACCCAATGACAAGATTCCATGTAGGAACCTGGGCTCATCTCAGTTCCCTAGGTTGGACCCTCAACTTCGTAAACCTCTTCAAAATTCCTCCACAATCATACACAGGGTATAGTGCAACACAGGGCCCCAACATGTCCCAAAAAAGCCCTATACAACCCCCTTATCCTGATCCGTTCCGCTCCCTTACCACCATCACTCTCAACAACCGTTCACAACCACGAAAATCGCTACTCCGAAAAGTCTTCCCAAGCTTCTATACACCTTCCCCAGGCAGTCCCCCCTATAAAAGTTCTTGATCACATCACCGCCCTTTTTAACATTTACGCATATCACCTGCTTATTTAGATTCAAACCCTAACCCCCCTCATTCACTGGCAACATAACCACTTCCCTCCTCAGCAAATCAACCTTGAAGACCATAAAATCGATCACCCTCACTTGAATTCTGTCACCCCCCAGTGAGTGGGTAAAGTCGGTGACTACACCTTTATATGCAGAAGGTTAAAAATAGCTCTCTGCACCAATGGTAATTTTTAAGGTATATCCCCTGCAAATATTCACTACATAGTCATTTTCCTCTATTTAATTAACCTCCCTTGCCTATCCCTACCCCCAGTACATATCCCACAAACCTTCAAAGACAATCCACATTTGTTACACCTGGCAACCTTTCATTCGTGGTCCTCCCATTCACCCCCCCATTACTTTTGATTTACACACATTACTGCCCATACCCCTCTCCTCCCATACACCTCAACTACCGTACCAGCACGTCCAACCTTGTATATTCGTTAACCAATTAATGACGGTGTGTCCCATAAACCCACATTCTCTAGTAAACCCAATCTCCTCCACCATGATGCCAACAAAATCATTTCCGCACCCCTGTATGAAAGGGATCCTGTACACATGGTGAAAAAGGATCTGAGGCAGCAGGGCACCCCTGCCCAACCCCTTCCATATCCACACCTCCGCAACCTACCATTAAATTTGAACCCCCGCCCCCCAGTACAGCGTTGTCAACCCACCCCACTATTTCCTTCCCAAACCCCCGGCTTAGGAGAATTCCTTGCATGGCATCTGTTCAATAGAAAACACATGCCCTCCGAGTCTTGGGTCAACAAAAGCTCTCTCCCTTCCCCCTCCTACTCATGTTTTCCACAAAAATCATGAGTAACCAATTGTCCAGGAAGCATTGACTTACCTGGAAGGCCATACTGTTCCTATGAGAACACGATCCACGATGCACTTACTACAATTTCCCAACATTTGGCAAACAATTTTTAGGCGCACACAACAAAAGAAAATTGCCCTATAATCCCTTTGACTCCTCTGCCTCTCCCCCTTCGGCACCAACATACCACCCGCCGTGACTGCACCAACCCAAACCTACCCCCTTCTTTCATCGCATTCAGCAACACCCCCAAAAAAATCATGCAAAAAGTTTAATGTACATAAAATTCCCCGAAACCCCTCCAACCTTTGGGGATTTACCCCTTTGTATCCCCGCAAAGGTACTCCAATTTCCCCTCCCAAAACAAAACCCCCAAAACCTTTTTCCCGCACTTGCTGCAAATTGACGGGGTTTTTTTTCGTATTCCCTACTCCCCCTTTCCCCCCCCCTTTTCCCCCCCAGTAACCCTCATTCCCCTATCTGCGAACACCCCATAACCTCTTTTGTGTATAACCTGCCCTTCCTGAAGCCCCTGATTTCACAATGTACCTCCAAGCTCAGAATAGTAGTCGACCATCTTCCTTGGCTGCTGCCCCCTCAAAACACGGCTGAAGGCTTATCTCCCCATAACACCTTCCCCATTGCCGCCTGAACCCTCATCACGTAAAAAAAGCTCATTATGGATGCCCCTAACCCGTTCCTTCAATCCCTCATTTTCTTCAGCAGGGGACACCCCTGTCACTACCTCAGTCTGTCCTCATCATAATTGCCAGCCAATATTTCATGTTATTCACTCTTCTTCATTCACCCACATAAAAGTTACATATCGCCGTTTGGCCACCTCAACCCACTAACACACCAACTCCCCCCCACCCACCAAGCCCTCTTGTTCTCCCTCCACCACTCCTTGAAGCCCACCATCGCCTCTGCAAGAACAAAAGGGACTCCCACCCCACCTCAGAAATAATGTTCCTATGATGGGAAATAAGTCGCTATTACGGGAAATCATCAAACATAATTTCACACGTCACATAAATCCGATCCAAACATGCCCCATAACCCGCTTTTCCCCTTCACAAAAGTATGATACGGTGCAACCACAGTCCTATCACAGACATCCTTCAAGTTTCCCCTCATCCCCAGTTCATTCGCATTGACGAATAATGCCCCATCCCCTTTGTTGTACGCCCCCTCCCCAAATTACCCAATTCCATTTCTCCCCCCACTATAGCCAACGATATCAAAGACCTAAAAGGATAGACTAACTAACTCCTCCCTAATGAATGCATTCTTAACCTGTACATCCCCATCTGCTGGCGCATGCACACATACTAAGGACATAGCTTATTCTGCCAGTTTCCCATTGACTCGGAGCACTCTCCATCCCCTTTCCCTTTTTCACTTTGGTAATATACGAACGGGCTTGTTCCCTTACCAAAAGAGCCACACACCCTTTTAATGCACACAGTAGGTACTGCATATACCACATAAAACCCGGTACTACAAAATCCTGAATCTCCCTAATTTGTGTCCTTGCAGAAATACAACATCCACACCAAAATGATGTTTTAAACCCCCCAACCAATCATTCTTCGCCTTCAACATAAACCATTCACATTAATTGTCATACACCGAAGGCCGGCAATTAAGATATTCTTCCACACTGCTCGACATTACCTTTCACGTCTGCACCCTTACTTGTATGGCTCACTTTACTCCTCACCCCAAGCCCCATTCTTGGGAGTTCTTTAGCCCTACTTATTATGCCTTCCACTCCTGTTTCATTTTGTCACCTCCACCCACACTTTTTTCCCTCCCTTTTAGAGCATCAGGACATCACCCAAATCCGGGGCGTCCCGCACTCTTGTACCACTCCTCCTGGCCACTTTCCAGCTCTGGCCCCCAATGCATCCCACTTCGCATCCACTAAAGATCCTCCCTCGGGGTTCTCCTCAACCTGTGTGCATGGGTTGCCCTCCGACACACACGAAGTGACTTGAGTTCCTCACCAATTTTGTCCGGTTTCTCTTCAGGGGGGTACATTCTCATTTAAAGCCGTTTAAAATTCCCACTGGGCGTGTCCTCACTCCCCCCCGCCCAGCCCTTGCCCAGAATTTCCTCCCCCTCTTCAGTTAAAAAAATATCCTTAGCTCATCATTCGAACAGTCGTCTCATCCCCAAAACCCTACCATTTCCAAAGCACCATGCAGTTCCTTTCTTTCCCACATTTCCCCCTCTCTGGTATGACTGCCCAGTACACCCCTGGGGACAACCCCATCGCACACTCCCCCGCCACTGGTCATATTCCCACAAATTCGATTGTAGTGGCCCTTATATGTACCTTTTATCTGTGTCGAAAATTCGTGGAAACATTGGAAGGCACAGGGTTCCAACATCATCTTGAGGGGGAAAACTCCTTCCCGGGAACCCCTTCACACCCCCAACCCACTTCCTTTGTGTGCCCTTGCACAATCCCTACTTGCTGAACACCGTTAAATCCATTTCATCCATCTCAAACAGCGCATTCCCAAAATTTAAGCCTGTGTAGCGTTTGAAATGTTATCAGACGTCCCTTGAGAACGTTTCTGAGGTGCTTCAGAAGACTTTTAGGGGGGCAATTTTCGTGAATATCATTTCATTACCATGATCTACCCCCCAAAACCCCTTTTGAAGACTACGTTAGAGGTGAGCGAGCCAACAGGGAAAGCTATAAGGTAGGTTGTGAAGAATTTCGGTTCCCAAGATTCAAAGTGTTGCTGTATCACATGTTCATATTTTTACCCCCAAAAATAAATCCCAACGAGTTACAGGTCTTACCCCCACTTCTTGTTTTTGTAAATCTTTTTAATATATGATCCAATTTTTCTGTCTGAGGTCGGGGTTTTTTTATCGTATTTATCTTATTTTCTTTTTATTCCCGTTGTGTTTTTTTAAAAATGGATAATTTTTGTTGATAAAAGCAGGTTTTTTAACCTAATCGATAATTTTAAATTTCGACGAACTTTAAAAAATTATAAAATTAATGATTCAAGGTGGTGTTTTTAAATTTTAAAACTTGATTCTCATTAAAACCCTATAAGCATTCCCACCTATGTTAGGTAAGAGGCCGTTTTGCTCCCCAGGGGGCTTTGTCAAGCCTTAAGGCTTGTTAGTTAAAACCAGAACGTTAAATTTATTCGAAATTTTTCACCGTGGCTTTTCACAAAACGAAATGGAAAATAAATTAAAATTTTAAAATTCCCCACCCCCAAATCGAAATTTGGGGGGGCAGTCCCTCCCGGAGAAAGGCCCGTCAGGGAAATACTTTAGTTGGGAAAACGAAAGAAAAAAAATTAAAGCCCTGGGGTACGGGGGAAAAACTAAAATTTCCTAATTTCTTAGTAAAAAAAAAAGGGGGTTTCCCAAGCAACGTGTGGGGAGTCTTGGCAAAATTGCAATTTCATTGGGGAGTTAGCTTAACTTAAGGGTTCACGGCTTTTGGGGGGGGAAAAAGGGAGTTTTGGGAAATTTCAGGAGCAAAGGAGTTTTGAACTTTTTAATTAATTTTTGGGGTTTTTTTACCGTTTTAAATTTAAAAGTGTTTTTGGGGGAAATAGGGGGTTCCCCCGCCTGGGGACTAAAGTTTAAAACGGAAGGGGGAACTGTTGCTTTGGCTTTTTTTTGGGGCTTAATCAATTTGGGGGGTGGCCCGGGGGGTTTAAAAAAGGGGATTTGGGAAACGGGGGCAGGTCAATGGGCCATTTCGATTTTAGTGCTTAATTAGGGGGAAAGCCTTTTACTGGTGAAAGGGGGTTTGGAAATCAAAACGGGTGGTGGGGAATGGCGGTATTAAATTTTTCCCACATTTTTGGGTTCATAAATTTTTCGATTTGAAAAAGGGAAAAGGGTAATTTTTCCCTGGGGTTTATGGACCTTTTCCCTTCTGGAGACCATTGAATTTGGGAATTCGGGGTTTCCTGTTTGAGGCCGGCTAAGTTAAGGGGTTTTAAAAGGGGCGGGGAATGGGAACGGGTTGGGAACATATCATTTATTTACCAAAGTTCTTGGTTACATTTCCATTCCTCCTTAGTAAA
Source organism: Cherax quadricarinatus (assembly GCF_026875155.1). Lineage (NCBI taxonomy): Eukaryota > Metazoa > Arthropoda > Malacostraca > Decapoda > Parastacidae > Cherax > Cherax quadricarinatus. The sequence goes on along the minus strand of NW_026484096.1, from coordinate 5,172 downwards.
TTAACCACTTTTCCGGATCTTAAATTCGTAAAGGTCCATTCCCTTCTTTATTTTTCCTTATCAAGTGAAACCCTTTGACTCTCTGCCACCTTTAAGTTAAAATTAACCAATTTAAAATTTCCTCTTTTTTTAAACTCCCCGTTTGTGGGGAACCCTGGTTTTTTTGATGAACCCCTCTAGAGTTTCTTATCAATGTACCATACTTTACCCCACATTATACCCGATTGGGATCTTATCACTACTTGTTTGTTTTTGCTTTCTTTTATAGATCTCAATTTCTGTCTGAACGTGAGGTTTTTATCGTAGTTTATCTTATATTTCATTTAATTGCTTTGTATTTTAAAAGTGGTGATGTGATTAACATCAGTTTCATTCTACTTATCTGCACTAATTTATTCGACTGAAGTAATTGCCTACTATGTTAGGTGTTATAAGTTTCGATTATAAACCCTTAAGCTCTAACTTGTTGGTAGGTCAGTTTCCTAACCCAGTGGTTTGTAACCTTTTGATTATACGGCTTGTCAAAGCTCCTGGAGAGCGAAACGTTGCCACAATAAAATGTCGCAATATTTGCACCTGTGTCCGTTTACTAACATATTGCGGTAATTTTACCAAATTATTACATCTACCATCAATTTTAAATTTTTTTTCCAAGCAAATCATTACATAAATCGAAATGCTGGTGTAATCCGAGTTTTCACCTACTGCAGAAAAGGGACAAGTGCAGAACTAAGCTTTAGCTGTTGCAATGTTTCCCTCAGTATAGAGCTTTAAAAATAGACCCTGGTTACTGTGGCTTTATTTCCACTACATTACACTATTATTTTCCTTAGTGTAGAGCTTTATGAAGTCTTCCAGTAATAAGCAAATCTCCGTTGCTGGATGAATAGATTCTATTGCTAAATAACCTCCAATTTCAACATCGAGGCTGTAGGACTGATTAACTCACGTTTCATTGTCTCCGATTAATAAGGTCTGTATTGAAGTGATAGCCACTGGTTACAAAACATCTTCAGAATAGCTATGTAGGTGTTGGACACGTGTTTAGTAATAAATTTATTTAAAGACGCCTGGTTGAAATACAGTAATTAGCTCTTTAAACATGAGAAATCCAATGTTGATGTAAATGAGGGGGTATGAGGTTAGGTGCAAAAGTTAAGATTAAGGTAGAAATTTTCAGCTCGAGAATCATTTCAGTTGGTGTATCAGTCAAAAACTATAACACTCAGAAGTAATACTTAGAGTGTATTGAAGGAATACACCTCATTCGTTTTCTTTAGGGGGGGGGGCAGGGGGGGAAATAAATGAAGGCTAAAATTTTCTGGGTTTTCCATACCTTCAAAACATCAGTGAGAGTACCATGGACATGTTACTATGATGCGAGCAATTCGTTGGCGTGGAGCTGCAGGGGCTAATTTCATTCTCTTTGTTGGAATGCAATCTTCACGAACGTACATACATTAATGCTCATGAAGACTGGTATTCCAAACGGGAGAAATTAATCCTTGTAAATTCCATTTGCCAAATATATGTTTAATCAGGGGTGACATGTTTCCAGTGCACCTTTTGCCTGAAGCATTGTTGGCGAGTGGGAACTAAAGCGGTCTTGGAATTTTGGCGAGTTTCTCGGGAAGAGCACTAATATCGTGAGTTCAAAACCTTTGGCCATTAGCAGTATGATACTTGCCTTTTAAAAACAAAACTCGTTCGTGGATGTATGTATATATGTATGTACAAACACAACCACACACACACACACATATTATATTATATTATTATATATAAAATATATAAAATATATAAAATTTTATATATATATATATATATATTATATATATATCAAACACTACGACTAACCAAGGATTCGAACCCATGTTGTTTTGGTCCCCCTCATGGTGAGCGAAAACCATATGACGCTCTAAACCACAGGACCATCAAATCCTACAAAAATCACCCACCCAGCTGAGTAGGGGTTTTACCGTAATCCAGGACTTACGGTGGTATGGACGCCTCTGAGCTAATTTCATTCTCTTCCCGTTTGGTGTTCTAGCCTCAACAAGCAGTATTTTATATTATTGTACTTACCATGAGGCGGGCCAAAACAGCACGGGTTCGAATCCATGGCTAGTCGCAGTGTTGTTATTGATCAATACCACTCGTTCGTAAGTACAATAATATAATACAATACATATATATATATATATATATATATTTTATATATATATATATATATTTATTTATATAATATATATATTTTATATATATATATACATATGTCGTGCCGAATAGGTAAAACTTGAGATTTTGGCTTAAATACCGACGCTCTTCTTTCCGAATAAGGCATGTGAAAATTTTGTGTATGCAAAAATTTCGCAAAAAAATAATTCTGAACCTAACGAAAAAAATATATTTCATTGAGTTTGTTTATTATTAAATTATTGTAAACTTACCTAAAATATATGTAGTTGGATTAGGTTCAATTAAATTGAGCTGTTAGGTAAGTTTTCTAAGGTTCTTTTGGTACAAAACTATTAATTTTCACATTAACAAAAATGAAAAATATATCTTCAAACGTATAAATCAAATTTTAGAAAGGACTTAATTTTAACGAGTTCTTGCTAATTGACCAATTTGCCCTATTTGGCATGAGATTATATATATATATAGGTTGGTAGACAGCAACCACCAGGTGGGTATTACCGTCCTGCCAAGTGAGTGTGAAACGAAAACCTGTAATTGTTTAACATGATGGTAGGATTGCTGGTGTCTTTTTTCTGTCTCAAAAAACATGAAAGATTTCAGGTATGTCTTGCTACTTCTACTTACACTTAGGTCACACTACACATACATGTACAGGTTTATTTATACACACTCATCTGAGTTTCCTATGATTTTATTTTCATAGTTCTTGGTCTTATTACTTTTCCTTTTATATCCATGGGGAGTGGAATAAGAATCTTTCCTCCGTAAGCCATACGTTTACCTGGAGTTTACCTGGAGAGGTTCCGGGGGTCAACGCACGCCCCCGCGGCCCGGTCTGTGACCAGGCCCCTGGTGGATCAGAGCCTGATCAACCGGCTGTTGCTGCTGGCTGCACGCAAACCAACGTACGACCCACAGGCCCGGCTGGTCAGGAACCGACTTTAAAGGGGGCTTGTCCAGTGCCAGCTTGAAGACTGCCAGGGGTTCTGTTGTAATCCCCCTTATGTAAAGCTGGGAGGCAGTTGAACAGTCTCGGGCCCCTGGGCACTTATTGTATGGTCTCTTAACGTGCTAGTGACACCCTGCTTTTCATTGAGGGGATGTTGCAAAGTCTGCCAAATCTTTTGCTTTCGTAATGAGTGATTTTCGTGTTTCAAGTTCGGAACTAGTCCCTCTAGGATTTTCCAGGTGTATATGATTTATGTATCTCTCCCGCCTGCGTTCCGGTTAACACAGGTTCAGGAACCTCAAAGCGCTCCCAGTAATTGAGGTGTTTTATCTCCGTTATGCGCGCCGTGAAGGTTCTCTGTACATTTTCTAGGTCAGCAATTTCCCTGACTTGAAAAGGGGCTGTTAGTGTGCAGCAACATTCCAGCCAAATAGAACAAGTGACCTGAAGAGTGTCATCATGGGCTTGGCCTTCCCCAGTTTTGAAGGTTCTCTTATCCATCCTGTCATTTTTCTAGCAGATGCGATTGATACAATGTTATGGTCCCTTGAAGGTGGATCCTCCGACATGATCACTCCCGGTCTTTGCGTTGGTTGTTTCGCTCTATTTTGTGGCCAGAATTTGTTTTGTACTCTGATGAAGATTTAATTTCCCGTGTTTACCATATCTGATAATTGAAATTTCTCATCGTTGAACTTCATATTGTTTTCTGCACCCCACTGAAAGTTTCGGTTGATGTCCGCCTGGACCCTTGCAGTGTCTGAAATGGAAGAAATGTCATGCAGATTGGGTGTATCTGAAAAAGGAAGACACGGTGCTGTGGCTGACTCCTTGTGTTTTGTCGGATTTTGGGATGGGGAAAACAAATGGGAGCGGACTGTGCCTTGTGGAACAGGCTTTTCCCCGTGGTGCCTCGGCTTTACTTGTTGCGATACTCTCTGTGTTCTGAGTGAGGAAATTTTAGACCCATCTACCGATTTTTCCTGTTATTCCTTTAGCACCATTTTGTGCGCATTACTTGTCAAAGGTTTTGCAAAGTTTGAAATTTTACATCTGCATTCTTTTTATCTTTGTGCTTTAGCCTTTGTGTAGTGACCAGTAGTTGGACAGACAGGGGCGACCTGTTCTAACCCTGTTGCCCTGGGTTTTTGTAACTGATGGGTTTTAGATGGGGGGTGATCTTGCTTCTTAGGACCCTTAAAAAGTTTTTTATGATTGGGATGTTACTAAGTGCTATCGGTCTGTAGTTCTTTTCTGTTGCTTTACTGCCCCTTTGTGGAGTGGGGCTATGTTGTTGTTTTTAGTAACTGTGGGGCGAACCCCCTGTCCATGCTCCCTCTCCATGGATGGAAAAGGCTCGTGTAGGGGCTTCTTGCAGTTTTTGATGAAACAGGGGTTTCCCTGAGCTGGCCCTGGGGGAAGAGGGATGGGCATGTCATTTACGCCCGTTCGAAGCTTTGGGGTAGGATAACTTCGGATGGGTTGTGTTTAACCCAAATTTTTGGTCTATCATAAAAAATTCATTTTGTCTTCCCCTCTCGTTGGTTAGCGGCTTGCTAAAATGATTTTTTGGGACTTGAGTAGCTACTCATTTTTGTGTCATCTGTGTGGACCCCCCTTGTTTAAGAGAGGCCCCAATACTGGAGTTGTTCTTGACTTTGATTTTTGGGATAGGAGAAGAAACTTTGGGTTTCTTTCGATTTATTTTTGGCTTTTAGTCCCTTCCCCCGTTCCTGATCCTATAAATTCCTTTGCTTGAGTTCGATGCTTCTATTTCTTGACCCGTGTCTCCCTACGCATTTCGATAATTTGACCTCTTTTAGCCCCTCTGTTATTTTTTCCGGCCTGTAAAGGGGGCGCCCGTCTCTTTTATTTTTAAATTTTCTCCCCTTTTTCTTAGGGAATAGCCTTGTGCATACATCGGTGCCACCAAGTTAATCTGTTCCAGGCTAAATTGGGGTCTGTGTTGCTTGTATATTTCCCAGTTATACGGTTAGGGCTTTTTTTATTGGTCCCCCCAA
>NW_026484087.1:0-12580 GCF_026875155.1 Cherax quadricarinatus | reverse complement strand
ATGCTCACAAACAGCGTCCAGAATATCTTGCTGCCAATTTTGTCAAGGTTGGGAACCAAAGCAATCATAGTACTAGGGGGAGAGAGCACAACTTTGTAGTACCCACACTCAGTGGCCAGGCTTCAAACACCTTTTATTGTACAGCAATAAAGGAATGGAACAGACTGCCCACACATGTCAAAGCCAGTCATAGCATAAACCAGTTCAAGAATAGTGCCAAAAGGTGTCTGATGAATGTAGCTACAGAAAGGGAGGGGAATGATTTTCTATTTTTTAGCTAACATACGTGTAAATTTTACATTATTCCTAGTAATGACCCTCGTATTGTAGATAGTCTTAATGACCCTCGTGTAGTAGATAGTATTAATGACCCTCGTGTAGTAGATAGTCTTTTTAGTATGATAATAAGATGTTATCTTCATTGTAGAATAATAAGAAAATATTATAACCTTTATATTATAATAAAAAGGTACAAGGACCCCAATGGAAATAAGTCACTCTGGCTGACTTTTTTGGGTTATGCCAGGTTCTCTACACATATGCTGTTATGTATGATAATTCTATGTAACTGTATTTGTGTATACCTGAATAAACTTACTTACTTACTTACAAGTGTTGGGGTTATGCAACAAGTGTTGTGGTCATACATGTACTGGGGTCATGCAACAAGTGTTGTGGTCATACAAGTACTGGGGTTATGCAACAAGTGTTGTGGTCATACAAGTATTGGGGTCTTGCAACAAGTGTTGTGGTCATACAAGTATTGGGGTCACGCAAAAAGTGTTGTGGTCATACAAGTATTGGGGTCATGCAAAAAGAGTTGGGTCATACAAGTACTGGGGTCATGAAACAAGTGTTGTGGTCATACAAGTATTGGGGTCATGCAACAAGTGTTGTGGTCATACAAGTACTGGGGTCATGCAACAAGTGTTGTTGTCATACAAGTATTGGGGTCATGCAACAAGTGCTGTGGTCATACAAGTACTGGGGTCATGCAACAAGTGTTGTTGTCATACAAGTATTGGGGTCATGCAACAAGTGTTGTGGTCATACAAGTACTGGGGTCATGCAACAAGTGTTGTTGTCATACAAGTATTGGGGTCATGAAACAAGTGTTGTGGTCATACAAGTACTGGGGTCATGCAACAAGTGTTGTGGTCATACAAGTATTGGGGTCATGCAAAAAGTGTTGTGGTCATACAAGTATTGGGGTCATGCAACAAGTGTTGTTGTCTTTCAAGTTTTGGTGCCCGGTTTTGCCCGGTGGTAAATTTTTCTTAGCTCATTTGGTGACTTTGTACTTAGCCCCAGTGGGGGACGTTTTTACTTAGCTCTGTAAAGGGAACCTGTTTGTGTGCTCTTGAGGGGGTGCCTTTATTTTGGGTTTGCGGGACCTATACTTAACTCTGTGAAAAAGTGTTTGTTTGCCCCCCTTTGGAAATAAACCAAAAGTCCCCTTCCATCGAAAAACTTTCCCAGAAAACTTAAGGAAAAATTGAGGGCAGCGAAGAGGAGATAGGGGCGTTTGGGGGGAAAAACAAGTGGATTCGTTGTAGCCCTCCTGTTTCGAGTTTCAGGTCAAAAAAGGGATGTGGTCAGGGGCTGGACAGCAGGGGAGACGGAATTTTGACAAATTAAAGAAGACGAAGGGGAAAAGCCAAAAAAACGATAAAGAAAGAGACCCCTGTGGAAATTTTCCCGGGGGGAAAAACCTTTCCAACGCATTCTCGGTGCTCCCCGGGACGAATGTGGTCTACAACGGGGGATCGCCCACGACAAAACGACAACAAGGAAGGTAAGAATATTGTTTTTGGTTGGGGTTTTAGCCAGGTTGATACATGGATGGGGCCCTTTTCTGTTTAAAGGACGGGGAGAAAGGAAAGAAAAAGGGGTTTTATGCTTTTCCTGGGGCTGGGATGGAGGACATTTTTTAGCCGGCTTGAAAAACATCATAAACGGTAAGGGGATCAACCCTTTTAAATTTGCCTCATTTGCTGGGGGCAATGATGTAGGCAAGCTTTTAAGAAGTGAGGATTTAGTTAAAAAAGTTCGGACAGCTATAGACATGTTTGGGAAAAGAAGGGGGGGCCCCCCTGTTATATGGGCTTTTTTCCCAAGAAGTGGGGTTGGTAAGGGAATGGTTGTCCAGAGCAATTGGTTTTAAATTTGTTGGCTGGATAAACACTGTAAGGATATGCTTTTACCATTCTTTGACAACTGGGAAAAAATTTCTAGGGCCAAAAAGGGACAGTATGCCAGGGATGGGGTTCACTTTCCGGGCAGGTGGGGGTTTTTCTTGCAAAACTCAGTTGGGGGGGGTTGTTAGGATTTTAAAACTAGGATTAGTTAGAGGTATGGGTTTAAAAATTTGATTAAAAATTTGAGTATGGTATGTTGACTTATGCTCTGAAAATTTAAGAATCTTAATAGTAACTGTAATGGAGAAAACTCTAGGTAATGATAATTTCGGGACTTTTTGTGAAAAAAAAGAGGGAATGGGAAAAAAATGTGCAGAAGAAAAAACTTTATGATGGTATTTTATGCTAACAGTCGAAGTGAAAAGAAAAAAAAATTTAAGAAACTCTTTGGGTTTACTGTGCGGGGGAACTTTGATATCATTGCATTAATGAAAACTTTGGTTTTGGATTTAAAGAGTCGGGATATGACTGCGGGAGTGTAATATTCAGGGTTTTTAAGTTATTAAATGGGGAAGATGTAACGGGGGGGGGGGGAAAGTTGCTTGTATGTTCGAAAAAATTTTAAATTTGGGTTTGCAAAAAAAACAGGTAAAAAAAATAGATGGAGCAGTAACAGGTCTTTTTTTGGGTAGGGGTGGGGAGGGTCAAGAAAAACTAATTCTGGGTTTTAATATCCCGCCCTTTCCGGGGGTTGGGATCACGATAGAGGGGGGATTCTTTGGGACAAAATTTGTTAGGGCTTCGGGGGACCAGAAAGGGTGGGTCATAGTAGGGGACTTTAACTTTACCCAAATTTACGGGAATTTCTTCGACAGGAAATTTAGGCCAGTGACTTCAGGGAAAACGGGTTCAGGGGTGTTTTCTGAAAAAGAGTGTAACTAAAACCTACCAGGGGTAAAAATTTGCTAGCCCTAGTCTTGTCAAAAAAAGGAAACCTCGGGGAATAATCGGGGAAAACACTGAAGGCTTGGCGCAAGAGATCACAAATCCACCCCTTTGCATTAATTGGGAATGAAAGAATAAGGGATAATACAGTAAAAATCCCGTTTTTCTTTTTCTGCCGATTTTTAATGGACTTAGGGAACATCTGTCTAACTTGATTGGGGGTTTATTTTGCTAATAAAATTTTTAAATTGCGATAATCATACTTATGAATATGAAGGGGGAAACGCCCTTTTTGATTGTTTTCTTAAAAATTTACCCAGTGCCCAGGTATATTCATTCCCCAGAGAGAAAATTTGGCTAATAAAAAACGATCCCAAAAGGGTTAAAAAGGAGGCTAAAGAAACTATTAGGGGAGAAAAAAAGGGGGAAATTTTTAGGCGCATCAAAAAGAGGAAAAGGTTAACCTTACTGGCCCCCAAATGTTTTTCCCTTTAAAAAAGAAGTAAAAAAGGCGATTAGGAAGGCTTAAAAAGTTTAATATGAAATTTTGAGTTGCTAATTAAAACAAAAAACTAATCCAAAAGGGGGTTTTTTCAAGTGTAAGGACGAAAAGGGGAAGGAAAAAAATTGGACCCCCTTTAAAATTGGGAATGGGGAAAACTGACGGATAATGAACTGGAAATGGGGCTTCCTTATTTAAAGACTATTTTTTGTCAGTTTTTACACAGGGGAAATGTAAAAGAGATTCCAGTTTTAAATTTAAAATTATTTAGTTCCTGATGAATTTAAGTTTTAAATAAAATTTCTGTCACGAGGGGCTTTTTATTAAACAGATAGACAAACTAAAAAAAAAATAAGTCCCCGGGACCCATTTAGTTGTTTTTAAGGGTAAATTAAGGGATGCAAGAGGGGTTAGTCAGCCATTTTTCCCAAATGAATTTAATTTGGGCCCTCCCTTTCCCTTTTTGTGGGGAAAAGATGTGGAAAATGGCTTAAAATGGTTCCTATATTCAAATCAGGGGAAAAAATCCACTCCTTCAAATTAAAAGTCCCAAAAAGCCTGACATTTTAAGTGGGCAAATTATTAGAATCAATTTAGCTGAAATTATCAGGGAAATCACCTTGAAGGCATAAAATTTATAAAAAGAATTCAACATGGATTCACGAGAGGGCGTTTTCCCGCCCGACAAACTTACTGGAAGTTCTTCAATAGAACTTTGAGGCAGTTTTACAATTTATAAGGAATTGATATTGTTTATTTGGAAATTTTTGTAAAAAACCTTCGACAGAGTAAATCCAAGAAAACTCTTAAGGGAAAAATGGCAGCTATGGTATAGGAGGGGAAAGTTTGGGATGGATTGAGGCATGGCTTACCAATGAAAGCGGGGAGTTTCCATTAATGGAAAATTTAAATCTGAATGGGGTTTTGTCACTAGTTTGGGGTTCCCCAAGGATCAGTTTTTGGCCCCCCTTTGTTCCCTAATTTACATTTAAAGACCTTGATGAAGGTTACTAGTGACCTTGGGGTTAAAATTTGCTGATGATTAAAGGTAGGCCCTATTTTAAATTTAAATCGGAGGGGCGATACAAAGAACTCCAAAGACGATTTGGAAAAAAATTTAAAGTCTTTGGGCTGAGAAATGGCAGATGAAATTTAAAGTGGAAAAAGTGTAAGGTATTCCCCTTTGGGAATTTTAAAAAAACCTCGAAGCTATAACTAGGTGAAGAGAGTTGGTAATACAGAATGTGAAAAAAACTTAGGAGGGCAAAGGTAAGAGGGAAAACTTAAAACAAAGACAGCAGTGCCTCAGTTGTGCGCAACAAAGGCCCAACCGATTACTTGGTTTTCTCAAGAAATATAAGTAACAGAAGTCCAAAAGTTATTTTTTCAGCTTATACCTCCTAGTGAGGCCTCTTTTTTTGGGTTATGCTCTCAGTTTTTGGGCCCTTTTCTACAGGATGGACATTGACTCATTAGGAAATTTCAGAGAGAATTTACCCAAAAAGATTTACTGTGTAAGGAACCTCCCCTTTTGAAAATAGACTTAAAAACCTTAAATCTCCACCTCTGGGGGGGGTTTTGAATGAGGGGAGATATCATTGAAGTGTATAAGTGGTGGGGCGGGCATTTAAAAAAAGGGAGACATTTAAAAAATTTCTGAGGGTGTCGAACCAGGTAAGAAACCCGGAATAATGGATTTAAGTTTGGTAAAATTTTGATTTAGAAAGGGGGCTAGGTAAGTACTGGTTTTTTAAAAAAGAGTTGAGATGCGGGGGAACAGTTTCCCCGGGGGGGTGATTTTGGGGGGCTAGGACCTTGGGTAGTTTAAGAAGAGGGCTGGGGCAAATAAAATAAGTGGTAGGGGGTGGGTTTGATTGGTTTTAAAGGGGGACGGGAGTTTTTTTCTTGAAATAAACTTTAGGTTTGATGTCGTTTTTTATAAGGAAATGCCTCGTATGGGCCAGTTTGTCCTTCTTCAGTGTTCCCACATTTATGTTCTTATTTCTTATGTTGTGGTCCACAAAGTATTAAATAATGCAAAAAAGGTTTTGGGGGCATACAAGTTTGGGGTCATGCAACAAGTGTTGTGGTCATACAAGTACTGGGGTCATGCAACAAGTGTTGTGGTCATACAAGTATTGGGGTCATGCAACAAGTGTTCTGGTCATACAAGTATTGGGGTCATGCAACAAGTGTTGTGGTCATACAAGTACTGGGCTCATGCAACAAGTGTTGTGGTCATACAAGTACTGGGGTCATGCAACAAGTGTTGTGGTCATACAAATACTGGGGTCATGCAACAAGTGTTGTGGTCAAACAAGTATTGGGGTCATGCAACAAGTGTTGTGGTCATACAAATACTGGGGTCATGCAAGAAGTGTTGTGGTCATCCAAGTATTCTGGTCATGCAACAAGTGATGTGGTCATACAAGTATTGGGGTCATGCAACAAGTGTTGTGGTCATACAAATACTGGGGTCATGCAACAAATGTTGTGGTCAAACAAGTATTGGGGTCATGCAACAAGTGTTGTGGTCATACAAGTACTGGGGTCATGCAACAAGTGTTGTTGTCATGCAAGTATTGGGGTCATGCAACAAGTGTTGTGGTCATACAAATACTGGGGTCATGCAACAAGTGTTGTGGTCAAACAAGTATTGGGGTCATGCAACAAGTGTTGTGGTCATACAAGTACTGGGGTCATGCAACAAGTGTTGTTGTCATGCAAGTATTGGGGTCATGCAACAAGTGTTGTGGTCATACATGTATTGGGGTCATGCAACAAGTGTTGTGGTCATACAAGTACTGGGGTCATGCAACAAGTGTTGTGGTCATACAAGTATTGGGGTCATGCAACAAGTGATGTGGTCACACAAGTATTGGGGTCATGCAACAAGCGTTGTGGTCATACATGTATTGGGGACATGCAACAAGTGTTGTTGTCACACAAGTACTGGGGTCATGCAACAAGTGTTGTGGTCATACAAGTATTGGGGTCATGCAACAAGTGTTCTGGTCATACAAGTATTGGGGTCATGCAACAAGTGTTGTGGTCATACAAGTAGTGGGCTCATGCAACAAGTGTTGTGGTCATACAAGTACTGGGGTCATGCAACAAGTGTTGTGGTCATACAAATACTGGGGTCATGCAACAAGTGTTGTGGTCAAACAAGTATTGGGGTCATGCAACAAGTGTTGTGGTCATACAAATACTGGGGTCATGCAAGAAGTGTTGTGGTCATACAAGTATTCTGGTCATGCAACAAGTGATGTGGTCATACAAGTATTGGGGTCATGCAACAAGTGTAGTGGTCATACAAATACTGGGTCATGCAACAAGTGTTGTGGTCAAACAGTATTGGGGTCATGTAACAAGTGTTGTGGTCATACAAGTACTGGGGTCATGCAACAAGTTTTGTTGTCATGCAAGTATTGGGGTCATGCAACAAGTGTTGTGGTCATACATGTATTGGGGTCATGCAACAAGTGTTGTGGTCATACAAATATTGGGGTCATGCAACAAGTGTTGTGGTCATACAAGTACTGGGGTTATGCAACAAGTGTTGTGGTCATACAAGTATTGGGGTCATGCAACAAGTGTTGTGGTCACACAAGTATTGGGGTCATGCAACAAGCGTTGTGGTCATACATGTATTGGGGACATGCAACAAGTGTTGTTGTCACACAAGTATTGGGGTCATGCAACAAGTGTTGTGGTCATACATGTATTGGGGTCAAGCAAGAAGTGTTGTGGTCATACAAGTATTGGGGACATGCAACAAGTGCTGTGGTCATACAAGTACTAGGGTCATGCAACATGTGTTGTGGACATACAAGTACTGGGGTCATGCAACAAGTGTTGTGGTCATACAAGTACTGGGGTCATGCAACAAGTGTTGTGTTCATACAAGTACTGGGGTCATGTAATAAGTGTTGTGGTCATACAAGTATTGGGGTCATGCAACAAGTGTTGTGGTCATACAAGTATTGGGTCATGCAACAAGTGTTGTCAAACAAGTATTGGGGTCATGCAACAAGTGTTGTGGTCATATATGCATTGGGGTCATGCAGCAAGTGTTGTGGTCATAAAAATATTGGGGTCGTGCAACAAGTGTTGTGGTCATACAAGTGTTGGGGTCATGCAACAAGTGTTGTGGTCACTCAAGTATTGGGGTCATGCAACAAGCGTTGTGGTCATACATGTATTGGGGTCATGCAACAATTGTTGTGGTCATATGAGTATTGGGGTCATGCAACAAGTGTTATTGTGATACAAGTACTGGGGTCATGCAACAAGTGTGGTGGTAATACACATAGGCAACAGTTAGGTATCTTTATTTCGAAACGTTTCGCCTACACAGTAGGCTTCTTCAGTCGAGTACAGAAAAGTTGATAGAAGCAGAAGATACTTGAAGACGATGTAATCAGTCCATCACCCTTAAAGTTTTGAGGTGCTCTTCTCCAGACTGAGGGACTGACCACCTCAAAACTTTAAGGGTGATGGACTGATTACATCGTCTTCAAGTATCTTCTGCTTCTATCAACTTTTCTGTACTCGACTGAAGAAGCCTACTGTGTAGGTGAAACGTTTCGAAATAAAGATACCTAACTGTTGCATATGTGTCTTACCTAACAATCTGTCGGTATTTTATACCATTTTAATGTTCATTCTGTCAGACACTGCAACACAAGGGTATCTTGGTACAGACCATCAACTTCGACAACCTCTACTGGTGAGAACGGCTGGGTTTGAGAAGGACCTGCCCTCCCAAATCAACCTACGTCTCACCTCCTGGCACTATATAAAGCCCCATTCTGTCACTTCAACTTCATATTGTTTCAGACAACGGAACAATGCTCTTCTCCAGACTGAGGGACTGACCACCTCAAAACTTTAAGAGTGATGGACTGATTACATCGTCTTCAAGTATCTTCTGCTTCTGTCAACTTTTCTGTACTCGACTGAAGAAGCCTACTGTGTAGGCGAAACGTTTCGAAATAAAGATACCTAACTGTTGCATATGTGTCTTACCTAACAATCTGTCGGTATTTTATACCATTTTAATGTTCATTCGTGGTGGTAATACAAGTGTTGGGTCATGCAACAAGCGTTGTGGTCCTCCATGTATTGGGGTCATGCAACAAGTGTTGTGGTCATACAAGTACTGGGATCATGCAACAAGTGTTGTGGTCATACAAGTACTGGGGTCATGCAACAAGTGTTTCGCTCATACAAGTATTGAGGTCTTGCAACAAGTGTTGAGGTCATACAAGTACTGGGGTCATGCAACTGGTGTTGTGGTCATACAAGTACTGGGATCATGCAACAAGTGTTGTTGTCATACAAGTATTGGGGTCATGCAACAAGTGTTGTGGTCATAAAAGTATTGGGGTCATGCAAAAAGTGTTGTAGTCATACAAGTACTGGGATCATGCAACAAGTGTTGTTGTCATACAAGTATTGGGGTCATGCAACAAGTGCTGTGGTCACACAAGTATTGGGGTCATGCAACAAGTGTTGTGACCATACATGTATTGGGGTCATGCAAAAATTGTTATTTCCAAACCATTACTTTCCTATGTCCTTTCTAAATCTAAACTTATCTAATTTAAATCCATTACTGCGGGTTCTCTCTTGGAGAGACATCCTCAAGACCTTGTTAATATCCCCTTTATTAATACCTATCTTCCACTTATACACTTCGATCAGGTCTCCCCTCATTCTTCGTCTAACAAGTGAATGTAACTTAAGAGTCTTCAATCTTTTTTCATAAGGAAGATTTCTAATGCTATGTATTAATTTAGTCATCCTACGCTGAATGTTTTCTAACGAATTTATGTCCATTCTGTAATATGGAGACCAGAATTGAGCTGCATAATCTAGGTGAGGCCTTACTAATGATGTATAAAGCTGCAGTATGACCTCTGGACTTCTGTTGCTTACTGTTGTCAACCATTCCTCTACCCAGCAACCCAGGAAAAAAATTTAAGAACATAAGAATGGTGGAACACTGCAGAAGGCCTACTGGCCCATGCGAGGCAGGTCCTTATCAAAACGACTACTACCTAAAGCTTCCCAAGAAATAACTTCCGTACCCAATGACACCAATCAAACCCAGCCCCTCCCACTCATATATTTGTCCAGTCTCTTCTTAAAGCTACCCAAGGTCCTAGCCTCTATCACCCCACTAGGAAGACTGTTCCACGCATCTACAACTCTGTTAGAAACCCAGTACTTACCTATGTCCTTTCTAAATCTAAATTTATCCAACTTAAATCCATTATTCCTTGTTCTTACCTGGTTCGACTCCTTCAGTACTTTATTAATATCTCCCTTGTTTATGCCCTTCATCCACTTATACACTTCAATGATATCTCCCCTCATATCTATAAGAACATAAGAACATAAGAAAAGAGGAACACTGCAGCAGGCCTGTTGGCCCATACTAGGCAAGTCCTTTACAATTCATCCCACTAACAAAAACATTTGCCCAACCCAATTTTCAATGCCACCCAAGAAACAAGCTCCGATGTGAACATTAAAATGGTATAAAATACCGACAGATTGTTAGGTAAGACACATATGCAACAGTTAGGTATCTTTATTTCTAAATAAAGATACCTAACTGTTGCATATGTGTCTTACCTAACAAGCTCCGATGTGCAAGTCCCACTCAAATCCAACCCCTCCCACTCATGTACTTATCCAACCTAAATTTGAAACTACCCAAAGTCCTAGCCTCAATAACCCAACTAGGTAGACTGTTCCACTCATCAACTACCTTATTTCCAAACCAATACTTTCCTATGTCCTTTCTAAATCTAAACTTATCTAATTTAAATCCATTACTCCGGGTTCTCTCTTGGAGAGATATCCTCAAGACCTTGTTAATATCCCCTTTATTAATACCTATCTTCCACTTATACACTTCGATCAGGTCTCCCCTCATTCTTCGTCTAACAAGTGAATATAACTTAAGAGTCTTCAATCTTTCTTCACAAGGAAGATTTCTAATGTGGAAAAAGACACTTATGTACAGTTCAGGACATTTATTAAAGGAAACGTTTCGCCACGAGTGGCTTCTTCAGTCCTAATACCAGGACTGAAGAAGCCACTCGTGGCGAAACGTTTCCTTTAATAAATGTCCTGAACTGTACATAAGTGTCTTTTTCCACATCTTGTCGGTATCACCATACCATTTCCTCAAGATTTCTAATGCTATGTATTAATTTAGTCATCCTACGCTGAATGTTTTCTAACGAATTTATGTCCATTCTGTAATATGGAGACCAGAATTGAGCTGCATAATCTAGGTGAGGCCTTACTAATGATGTATAAAGCTGCAGCACGACCTCTGGACTTCTGTTGCTTACACTTCTTGATATAAATCCCAGTAATCTATTTGCCTTATTACGTATGCTTAGGCATTGCTGTCTTGGTTTAAGGTTGCTGCTTACCATAACCCCCAAGTCCTTTTCGCAATCTGTATGGCTAAGTTCTACATTATTTAACTTATAAGTGCTAGGCTTGTTAGGTAGGACACATATGCAACAGTTAGGTATCTTTATTATGAAACGTTTCGCCTACACAGTAGGCTTCTTCAGTCAAGTACAGAAAAGTTGATAGAAGCAGAAGATACTTGAAGACGATGTAATCAGTCCATCACCCTTAAAGTTTTGAGGTGGTCAGTCCCTCAGTCTGGAGAAGAGCATTGTTCCATAGTATGAAATAATATTGAGATGAAGTGACAGAATGGAGCTTTTTATAGCGCCAAGAGGTGAGACGTAGGCCACTAGGAGAGGTAAGAACTCAGATGTTGAAAGGTCAGGTCCCTCTCAACATCTGAGTTCTTACCTCTCCTAGTGGCCTACGTCTCACCTCTTGGCGCTATAAAAAGCTCCATTCTGTCACTTCATCTCAAGATTGTTTCATACTATGGAACAATGCTCTTCTCCAGACTGAGGGACTGACCACCTCAAAACTTTAAGGGTGATGGACTGATTACATCGTCTTCAAGTATCTTCTGCTTCTATCAACTTTTCTGTACTTGACTGAAGAAGCCTACTGTGTAGGCGAAACGTTTCATAATAAAGATACCTAACTGTTGCATATGTGTCCTACCTAACAACCTGTCGGTATTTTATACCATTTTAATGTTCAAGTGCTAGGCTTATGGACACTCCCGAGCTTCAGAACCTTGCATTTATCTACATTGAACTGCATCTGCCACTTTTCTGACCAAGAGTAGAGTTTGTCTAAATCCTCCTGAAGTTCCCTAACATCTACGTTTGAATCAATTATCCTACCTATCTTCGTGTCATCGGCGAATTTGCTCATATCACTAGCAATTCCTTCATCAAGATCATTGATATATATTATAAACAACAACGGGCCCAAGACTGATCCCTGTGGAACGCCACTTGTTACTGATCCCCACTCGGATTTAACCTCATTTATGGACACTCTCTGCTTCCTGTCTGTGAGCCATGACTCGATCCACGAGAGCACCCTTCCCTCAATGCCATGAGCTGCTACTTTCTTCAACAGTCTTTGGTGCGGAACTCTAAGAACATAAGAACATAAGAATGTAGGAACACTGCAGAAGGCCTACTGGCCCATACGAGGCAGGTCCTTATCAAAACGACATCTACCTAAAGCTACTCAAGAAATAACTCCCGTACCCCTTGACACCAATCAAACCCAGCCCCTCCCACTCATATATTTGTCCAGTCTCTTCTTAAAGCTACCCAAGGTCCTAACCTCTATCACCCCACTGGGAAGACTGTTCCACGCATCTACAACTCTGTTAGAAAACCAGTACTTACCTATGTCCTTTCTAAATCTAAATTTATCCAACTTAAATCCATTATTCCTGGTTCTTACCTGGTTCGACACCCTCAGTACTTTATTAATGTCTCCCTTGTTTATGCCCGTCATCCACTTATACACTTCAATGATATCTCCCCTCATTCTACGCCTCTCCAGAGAGTGGAGA
>NW_026484077.1:0-14357 GCF_026875155.1 Cherax quadricarinatus | reverse complement strand
AAAATGGTATAAATACCGACAGATTGTTAGGTAAGACACATATGCAACAGTTAGGCAATATAAACACAAATGCAGTATAATGTGATCCTTTATTGACTACGTTTCGCCCACACAGTGGGCTTTTTCAAGTCACAAACAGAACTACCTGGGTGGAAGGAACGCGAGTATTTATAGTCCGGCTGAGGTCAGGTGAAGAATGCTGCATCTGATGATGTACCGAGTTGGGTTGTAGAGTCTAAAAACTTGGGTAGCTTGGAAAGGAGACTGGACAAGTTTGTGAGCAGACCTTCTACAGTGTTCTTATGTGGGATAGCGATGAAGAAGTTTCTTGGCAAGTGGTTCAGCTATGTTATAGAAGCCACTATTCTGGTTGAAGTTGTCGGATACAGAAATAAGTGATGATTCCAGGATTCTTCGGTATTGGGTGTTGTCTTCTGTGGCGATAAGTCTTGAATTTCTGTAGTTTATCAAGTGGTTGTGTGAATTACGGTGTTGTACGCATGCATTCCTTGTGTCGTCAGACCTGCTTGCGTATTGGTGTTCTGAAATACGTGTTTGGAGGTCCCTTGATGTTTCGCCCACGTATACGCAATACGCAAGCAGGTCTGACGACACAAGGAATGCATGCGTACAACACCGTAATTCACACAACCACTTGATAAACTACAGAAATTCAAGACTTATCGCCACAGAAGACAACACCCAATACCGAAGAATCCTGGAATCATCACTTATTTCTGTATCCGACAACTTCAACCAGAATAGTGGCTTCTATAACATAGCTGAACAACTTGCCAAGAAACTTCTTCATCGCTATCCCACATAAGAACACTGTAGAAGGTCTGCTCACAAACTTGTCCAGTCTCCTTTCCAAGCTACCCAAGTTTTTAGACTCTACAACCCAACTCGGTACATCATCAGATGCAGCATTCTTCACCTGACCTCAGCCGGACTATAAATACTCGCGTTCCTTCCACCCCAGGTAGTTCTGTTTGTGACTTGAAAAAGCCCACTGTGTGGGCGAAACGTAGTCAATAAAGGATCACATTATACTGCATTTGTGTTTATATTGCCATTGTGTCGGTATTTTATACCATTTATTTCCATGCAACAGTTAGGTATCTTTATTTTGAAACGTTTCGCCTACACAGTAGGCTGCACCTCTCCTGCCAACGGTTTATAAGCTGTGATGAATGGTTTGAAAAACCGACAAGTTGAAAATTGAGACACTTATGCAACATATGGGAATCTTTAGCTCCAGTGGTGACGTGTACTTAGCTCCAGTGGTGACGTGTACTTAGCTCTGTGAAGACCTGTTTGTGTGCTCTTGAGTGGTGACCTGTACTTTGAGTGCTGACCTGTACTTAACTCTGTGAAGAAGTGTCTTGTTTGGTCCCGTGGACTGAACCAAGATGCCCTCCATCGAGCAACTTTACCAGCAACTAAAGGAAGAATTGAGGGCAGCGAAGATGGAGATACGGCGATTGACCGAGGAAAACAAGAGGATTCGTAGTAGTCCTCCTGTTTCGAGTCCTCAGGTCAAGAAGGGATCGTGGTCAGTGGCTGGACAGCAGGGGACGACGAAGTTGACGATCAACAAGACGAATGGAAAGCCAGAAACGATGAAGAAGAAAGAGACTGCTGTGGAAACTCCCGTGGAAACCTCCAACGCATTCTCGGTGCTGTGGAAAAAGACACTTATGTACAGTTCAGGACATTTATTAAAGGAAACGTTTCGCCACGAGTGGCTTCTTCAGTCCTAATACAGAGAAAACTAAGAAAACACACTTATATATAGTGGCGGGAGTCAGGTGAGGTGATGCGTGGGTAGGGGTGGTAGTAGTAGTACATAAGAACATAAGAATGTAGGAACACTGCAGAAGGCCTACTGGCCCATACGAGGCAGGTCCTTATCAAAACGACATCTACCCAAAGCTACCCAAGAAACAACTCCCGCACCCCCCGACACCAATCAAACCCAGCCCCTCCCACTCATATATTTGTCCAGTCGTAGTAGTAGTAGTAGTAGTAGTAGTAATGGAACTAAGGAGGTGAGGCTAGAGAGGGACCTGCTGGCATCAAGTAACACCAGTTCCCAGGATGGGTAATATCCTCTTGCTTAGTAATTTTGAAATGCTGTAACTACCGGATTTTTGCTTTATAGTGTTACTGACAGAAATTAGTGCAGCTTCAATGCATTTTCTCCGTCTCAAGTCGTCTTCTTTAATAACTAGTTTAGCTTCACTGAATTTCATGAGGTGTCCAACATCGTCTCTATGTTGAACACATGCGTTTTTGCGGTCATCATTTCTGCAAGCATTTTTGTGTTCTGCTATCCTAATGTCCAGAGTTCTGGCTGTTTCCCCTACATATACCTTGTCACACACCCCACATGGTATAGTGTAGATTCCTGCACTTGTGCCAGAATCATGCTTGGGTTTTTGTATCAGGTTCCTAATAGTAGTTGAAGAGCTGGTAGATATTTTAGCCAGTTTTCTGTCAAACATTTTTGAAACATTAGTGGCAACGTTGCTGACCGGTAAAACGATGTAACTTGGAGGCTTTTCTTCAATTTGATAGGTGTTGGTCTTGCTGAGGATACGTGTTGCACGTTTCCTGCAGTCACGTATGAAGTGTAGGAGGGGCTGGGTTTGATTGGTGTCGGGGGGTGCGGGAGTTGTTTCTTGGGTAGCTTTGGGTAGATGTCGTTTTGATGGGGACCTGCCTCGTATGGGCCAGTGGGCCTTCTGCAGTGTTCCTACATTCTTATGTTCTTATGTACTACTACTACCACCCCTACCCACGCATCACCTCACCTGACTCCCGCCACTATATATAAGTGTGTTTTCTTAGTTTTCTCTGTATTAGGACTGAAGAAGCCACTCGTGGCGAAACGTTTCCTTTAATAAATGTCCTGAACTGTACATTAGTGTCTTTTTCCACATCTTGTCGGTATCACCATACCATTTCCTCATTCTCGGTGCTACCCGACGAATGTGAGTCTACTACTGGGATCGTCACGACGAACGACAACAAGGAAGGTAAGAATATTGTGGTTGTTGGGGATAGCCAGGTTAGATACATGGATTGGGCATTCTGCTTGAAGGACAGGAGTAGGAGACAAAGGGTATGCTTTCCTGGGGCTGGGATGGAGGACATTGTTAGCCGGCTTGACAACATCATGAACGGTAATGGGACACATCTATTATTTGCCTCAGTGATGGTGGCAATGAGGTAGCCAAGCGCTAAGAAGTGAGGATTTAGTTAGAAAGTTCAGGACTGCATATAGACATGATTAGGAGAAGGGGGGACGCCCTGTTATATGTGCATTTTGCTAGAAGAGGTGTTGTTGGTTTATGAATGGTTGTCCAGAGCAATTTGGTTATTAATTGTTGGCTGGATAAACACTGTAAAGGAGAATGCAGGTAGTTCCATTCATTGACAACTGGGACAACTTCTTGGCGAATTGACTTGTATGCCCAGGATGGGGTTCACTTATCAGGGGCAGGTGTGGGTTTTCTTGCTAACTCAGTTGAGGGGGTTGTTAGGACTTTTAAACCCTAGGATAGTTGAGGTATGAGGTTTAGAAATGTTTATATATGAGTATGGGCTATATTGACTATGGCTTCTGATATTAAGAATCTTAATGTAAACTGTCATGGAGTAATTGGGTATGATAAATTTCAAAAATTGTCGTAAAAACAATAGTTGAATAGGAAAAAAATGTGCAGAAGAAAAAAACATATGATGGTATTTTATTGCTAACAGTCGAAGTGAAAGAAATTAAATAATTGATCTTCGTTTGGTAGCATGTGCTGGGGAACTTGATATCATTCATTAACTGCAATCGTGGGTATGATTTAAAGAGTCGGGATATGATGTTGGAGTGTAATTTTCAGGATTTAAGTTATTAAAGTGGATAGATGTAATGGGAAGGGGGGAGGAGTTGCATTGTAGTTCGAGAAAGAAAAATTATAAATTGTTGCATAAAAAACAGGTATAAAAATAGATGGACGCAGTAGACAGAGGTCTGTTTGGGTAGAGTTCGTGGAGGGTCAAGAAAACTAATTCTAGGTGTAATATACCGACCTCAGGCTTGGATCAGCGAATAGAGGGAGACTTCTTTGGGACGAATTGTTTAGGGCTTCTGTTACAAGTAACGTAGTCATAGTAGGGGGACTTTAACTTTAGCCAAATTGACTGGAATTCTTTGACAGGTATTTACAATCTAGAGTCCAGTGACTTCTTGGAAACAGTTTAGGACTGTTTTCTGAAACAGAGGTGTACTGAACCTACCAGGGGTAATAATTTGCTGACCTGTCTTGTCAAATAGGAAATCACTAGTTGAATAATATGGAGAATCACTGAAGAGCCTTGGCACATGTGATCACAAATCCATCACCTTTAGCATTAATTGGGGAATGCAAAGAATAAGGATAATACGAGTAAAAAAAACCCCGATTTTCGTTCTGCCGATTATATGGGGACTTAGGTAACATCTGTCTAATCTAGATTGGGGTTATTAGCTAAATGATTTTATTGACGATAATCATTACTATGAATATGAAGGGATCTGTTTTTGATTGTTTTCTTAATAATGTACTCTAAGTGGCCCAGAATTTATACATTCCCCAGAGAGAGAGAAATTAGGTCTAATATTTAAGATCCCAAATGGGTTACCAGTAGCGCTAAAGCATCTATTAGGCGGAAGAGAAAAGGGGAATTTATAGGCGCAATCAGAAGAGGAAGAGGTTAAACCTTGATAGAAAATAAATGGTATAAAATACCGACCACAATTGCAATATAAACAAAAAAGCAGTATTAGTGTGATCCTTGATTGACTACTACGTTTCGCCCACACAGTGGGCTTTTTCAAGTCTCAAACAAGAACTACCTGGGGTGGAAAGGACCGCGAGTATTTTTAGTCCGGCTGAGGTCAGGTGGAAAGATTGATGCATCTGGATGATGTACCGAGAGGGGTTATAAGAGTCTAAAAACTTGGGTAGCTTGGAAAGGAGATTGGATAAGTTGTGAGCAGACCTTCTACAGTTGTTTCTTATGTGGGATAGCGATGAAGAGTTTCTTGGCAAGTGGTCAGCTAGTTATAGAAGCCACTATTATGGTTGAAGTTGCGGATATAGAAATAAGTGATGATTCACAGGTTCTTCCGGTATTGGAGTGTTCTCTTCTGTGGCGATAAAGTCTTGAGTTTTGTGTTTAATTAAGTGGTTGTGTGAATTACGGTGTTGCTACGCAGGCTTCCTTGTGTCGTCAGACCTGCTTGCGTATTGGTTGTTCTGAAATACG
The DNA here is from genome assembly GCF_026875155.1 of Cherax quadricarinatus. Taxonomy (NCBI): domain Eukaryota; kingdom Metazoa; phylum Arthropoda; class Malacostraca; order Decapoda; family Parastacidae; genus Cherax; species Cherax quadricarinatus. The sequence continues at coordinate 9,050 of NW_026484077.1, read as the reverse complement.
TGTTTGGAGGGTACCTGATGTTTCGCCCACGTATTACTTGTTGCAGTCCATTACAAGGGATTATGTTACCCTGCAGAGGATGGGAGGCTTTGTCCTGCCCTACTACTGGTGATTGTCATTGATGTTCGTGTGTTGTGAGATGTAGATACAGGAATGATGTTTTGGCAAAGATGGTTGGAAACAGGTTTTGCAATGAGTTGGTGGGAAGGACCATGTATCTCTTCTCGGGGCGTGTCTTCTCTGGGTGTGTTGAAGGATGTTTAATGCTCGCCCGTCTGCAGTCTCTGATGAAGTGAACGAGGATTAGAGGATAGTGGAGTTTAGAAAATATTTGTTCAATTATAGTGCATTTCATCTCTTTCCGCAGGAAAATTGACGATTCACTTGATCTTCCCATTCCAGCCAGCGATTTCATCGACCTTGGTTGAAAATATGTGTTGGCTTTACGTGTTTTCTTTCTCAAAATCACCTTTTCAGCAGACTTTTGGATCTACCATGGGTTCGCACCAGTCAGGTCCCTGGATTGCGAAACCTTTACATGGACATCTGAAGCCGAACGTTTCTCCACCATTCGTTTCCTTCGTCTGTCACCTGGCTCCGTTATGTTGACGAATTCTCCTCATTTAACTCCTAAAACGCTTAACGTTTCAAGATCTCCAAGACAAGGCTCAACCAGGTCGAGCCTTCTTCCATGTTCAACACTTGAAGAAGCAACGTCGACAACACTCTTCCTTTCCTTGTGTCCTGGCTCTGCAAAGCTGACACGACACTTCGTTTTAAAGGTCTATCGAAACCACCAACCAAAACGATTTCTCCACTTCTACTCTCACACGACACCAAAACCAACGTGTGTAATTAATAGGCTTCTTCCTGCGTCTGACACTAGAATCTGCCAGCAAACGAGTTCCTTGAGGGAAGAATGCACTATAATTGAACAAATATTTTCTTAAACTCCACTATCCTCGTCACTTCATCAGGAGTCTGCAGGGACGGCGAGATTAAACATCTTCAACACACCCAGAGAAGACATCTGCCGAGAAGAGATACATAGTCCTTCCCACCATACTCCATTGCCAAACATGTTTCCAACATCTTTGCCAAAACCATCATTCCAAGCATCTACCTTCACACACCACGACCTTCAGGACATCACCAGTAGTAGCAGGACAAGCCTCCATCCTCTGCAGGGGTATCAATAATCCATTGTATACTGCAACAAGTTATAGTGGAGCAGAAACATCAAGGGACTCCAAAACTCGTATTTGTTTTTTTCAGAACACCAATCGCAAAGCAGGTCTGACGACACAAGGAAGTGCATGCGTCAACACGTAATTCACACAACCAATGATAATACTACAGAAACTCAAGACTTATGCCACAGAAGACAACACCAATACCGAAAGAATCCCGGAATCAATCAATTATTTCTATATAAGTACATAAGAACATAAGAAAGGGGGAACACTGCGCAGGCCTGTTGGCCCACCCAGCATACTAGGCAGGTCCTTTACAATTCATCCACTAACAAACATTTGACCTACCCAATTTTCAATTGCTACCCAAGAAATAAGCTCTGATGTGCAAGTCCCACTCAAATCCAACCCATCCTACTCAAGTATTTATCCAACCTAAATTTGAAATACCAAAGTCCCTAGCCTCAATAACCCAACTAGGTAGGACTGTTCCACTCATCAACTCACCCTATTTCCAAACACAATTACCTTTCCTATGTCCCTTTCTAAATCTAAAACTTATCTAATTTAAATCCATTAATGCGGGTTCTTCTCTTGAGAGGATATCCTCAAGACCTTGTTAATATCCCTTTATTAATACCTTATCTACATACCACTTTATAAACTTCGATGAGGTCTCCCCTCATTCTATAGTCTACAAGTGATGTAACTTAAGAGTCTTCAATCTTTCTTCATAAGGAAGATTTCTATTGCTATGTATTAATTTAGTCATCCTACGCTGAATGTTTTCTAACGAATTTATGTCCATTCGGTAATTATGGAGACCAGAATTGAGCTGCATAATCTAGGTGAGGCCTTACTATGATGTATAAGCTGCAGTATTATGGACCTCCTGGACTCTGTTGCTTACCCCCCCACTTCTTGATATTAAATCCCTGTAATCTATTTTGCCTTATTACGTACGATTAGGCATTTTGACTGTCTTGTTTCAGGTTACTGCTTACCATAACCCCAAGTCCTTTTCGCAATCTGTTGTGTACTGCGAGTAAGTTCTACATTATTTAAACTTTATAAGTGTGCTAGGGTTATGGACATCCCGAGCTTCAGAACCTTGCATTTATCTCATGGAAACTGCATCTGCCACTTTTCTGCCAAGATAGGTTTGTCTAAATCCTCCTGAAGTTCCCTAACATTCTACGTTTAATCAATTTATCCATCCTATCTTCGTGTCATCGGGAATTTGCTCATTTCGCTAGTAATTCCTTCATCAAGATCATTGATATTTATTATAAACAACAACGGGCCCAAGGAATGGATCCATGTTGGTACGCACTTGTTACTGATCCCCACTCGGATTTAACCCCCATTTATGGGACTCTCTTTGCTTCCTGTCTGTGAGCCATGATTCGATCCACGAGGCAACCCTTCCCCCAATGCCATGAGTGCTACTTTCTGCAACAGTCTTTGGTGCGTGGAACTCTACTCCAAATGCCTTACTAAAATTCTAAGTAAATAATATCAAATTTCTTTATGTGGTCAACAGCCTCAATAGCATTACTGAAGAAAGTAATAATTAGTTAGACACGACCGGCCTCTTGTGAAATCCAATGCTGTGTATTTCTTTAATCAAGATTTGCTTATCGAGGAGGGATTCTTTTAATCTCATGCTATAATTGACTATGTTTATTTGCCTACTTTTGGGTCTGGCTTATTGGGCGGTAATTTGACGTAAACGTCTTGTCCCCTGTTTTAAAAAATAGGAAATTTACATTTAGCCATCTTCCACTTATCATGACACTGCACACTGTATGAAGAGATAAATTAAAAATATTAGTTATTGGTTCACAGACTTCCATTTGCATTGCTTTTGAAACCCTTGAAAAAACCTCATCAAGGACCGGTGATTATTTGCTTCCAGTCTGTCTATCTGCTTACACAACCATTTCATAGTGACTTGTGATGTTACATAATTTATCTTCTTTGATCAACTACAAAAATTAATTACGGAATATTAGTTATGTCTTATCATGCTGTAAAAACCGAGAGAAAAATAATTATTTAAAAATCGAGCACATTTCAATTCTCTTTGTCAGTAGATTGACCCATAGTTATTTTTAAGGGGACCTATTCTTATACTCGGACTTTTGTTATGTAGACCTGGAAAAATTTTTGGGTTAGTTTTAGAATCCCTAGCAACTTTAATTTCATAGTCCTTTTAGCTTTTCTTATCCACCTTTTTAATGTCCTCTTAATGTCAATATACTGATTCATAAGATGACCCTCGGCGTCTTTGATAAGCCTATAAATTCCGTTTCTTATGCCTAGTAGATATTTCAGCCTATTATTCATCCATTTTGGGTCATTTCTATTTGATCTTATTTAATTATAAGGGTATAAAACTGTTCTTTGGCAGCATGTGATTGTGTTCAGAAAACTGTATATTGATTAGCTCTCGTCGTTTACCCCTAGCAACAGATGATAAAGTGTTCTCTAGCCCATCGTAATCTGCTAAGGCGAAAAATCTGGGGCTGTTACTGAGTCTATCCCTACTATCATACTGCATTCAATTCTCGCATGTAATGATTTGTGGTCGCTAGCACCCAGTTCCTCTGAAACTTCTAAAATTAGTAAACAAGGGATTCATTGTTGCCAGAAACTAAGTCAAGCAGGTTATTACCCTTGTAGGTTCTGTCAAAACTGCTTCAAAAAAACAATCCTGAACTACTTCTAAGAAATCGTATGATTCTAAACAAAATTCCCAGTCAAGGAAATTCCAATCAATATGACTAAAGTTAAAGGTATCCTAGAATTTCTACATTATCGTTGCTTGTGGCCCTAACAATTTCCTCCCTTAGTAGTTCTCCCCTGGTCCTATCTAAATTTGGGGGACGGTATATCACACCTAAAATTATATTTCATGTCCCTCTGAAAATTATATCCAAACAGACTCTGATATGTGTTACTTCAGACTTAATACCCGTTTTATGCAAACAAGTTCAGACGATCTCGGACTACAATGCCACCCACCTCCTTCCTATTCTTCTATCTACTTGGACAATTTATAACCTGAATGTGACATTCTGCAAGGCATGTCCCGACCTTTTTGGAATTAAACCACGTCTCAGTAATGGCAAGACATCTATGTTACCTGCACTGGCAACTAGTCTTCAAACTGTCATCTCCACACTTATCCTAGCACTGCGACTATTTGTTTAAGAAAATTTAATGACCCCTCCTATCCGTTAACTTCCTGCTCTTTTTGTTATTTCCACTTAAAACTATTCTGTCATTGTCCAATTAGTGCCACTGGCTTCAAGTCCTCCTCATTTTTGCCTATTACTAGTTTTCCTAGTACTCATGTTACTACCCTGCGACTTCACAGTTTTCCCGCCAAAACCCATACCACTAAACTATTCCAAGTTTAAAGACTAACAACTCCCTCCCACTGCGTTGGCCAGTGCTCCCACCCCACACCTAGACCAAGTGACCCTCCCTGGCATAATGTATTATTCTGCCATAGGAAGAGGTCCCATTTGTCAATGAATGTTACCGCATTTTCTTACAGTATTTGTCCAGCCAGCAATTGACACCATAATTGCTCTGGACAACTATTCATTTCCTACTCCTCTCCTTGGCAAAATTGCCAATATGACTGGTTTCCCCACCCTTCTTCTAATTTCTCTATTGCTGACCCGATACCTGCTATTCAGGTCCTCACTCCTAAAGATCTGCCAAATCGTTGCCTCCAGGCACTGAGACAGTATTAGGATTGCTCCCATTACCTCTCATGATGTCTCCTAGGACGGACTAACAATATCCTTCAATCCCAGCCACAGGAAAAAACTAATCTTGCTCCTAGTCCTGTCCTTCAACAGAATGCCCTATCCATGTACATAATCTGGGCTTCCCCAACAACAACATGTTTTTTCATTCCTTGGCGGTCGTCCGTAGTGATGCTCCGGAGTAGTCGGACTACACATTCGCCAGGTAGGCATTACCACCATTGTAGAATTCGTCATGAACGTTCTCGTTGGTCTTCGTTGGGGTTTCTAGGGAATGTCTCACTCACGTCTGGCCAATCTTACTTGGTGCTGTCGTTGTGGCATTCCCAGTAGAACACTCACATTCGTCAGGTAGCACCGAGAATGAGTTGGAAGTTTCCACGGCTGTCTTCTGGTTTCTTCGTCTGTTTCTGCCTCTCCAAACCGTTTTCTTAATCTTCAGCTTGGTGCCATGTTGCCCGGCACTGACCAAGCTCCCCTCTTAACCTGGGACTCACAACAGGTGGATTATACGAATCATATTGTTCTCCTCGTTAATCGCAGTATCTCCAGTTTAGCCAATCTGAAGTTCTTTCTCAGCTGCTGGTAAAGCTGCTCAAGAGAGGGCCATCCTGTTAGATTCACAGAGAGCACACAAACAGGTCTTCACAAGAGAGCTTAAAGTACACGTCACCACTGAGCTAAGTACGTCACCACTGAGCGAGTACAACGTCACCACACGTCACCGAAAAATTCAAACCAAGAATAGTGGCTTCTATAACATAGATGAACCACTTGCCCAAGGAAAACTTCTTATCGCTATCCCACATATGAACTGTAGAAGGTTGCTCACAACTTGTCCTGTCTCCTTTCCAAGCTACCCAAGTTTTTAGCTCTACAACCCAACTCGGTAACATTCTTTCAGATTGCAGCATTCTTCACCTGACTCAGCGGACTATTAAATACTCGCTTTCCTTCCACCCCAGGTAGTTCTCGTTTGTGACTTGAAAAAAGCCCACTGTGTGGGCGAAACGTAGTCAAATAAGGAATAATTATACTGCATTTGTGTTTTATATTGCCATTGTTGTCGGTATTTTATACAATTTATTTCAATCAAAGGTTGAGGGACTCGATTACCTCATTTCTCCTGTTCTTCAAGATTTCTCCTTTGTTGGACTGATGAAGCCACTCTGTGGCGAAAACGTTTCCTCAATAAAAATCCTCATTCTACGCTTGCCTACATCTTTTGCCCCCAGACTGAGGCAAAAAAAGGGTTTGATCCCATTACTTTCATGAGTTGTCAAGCCGGCTAACAATGTCCTCCATCCCCCCCGGGAAAGCAACCCTTTGTCCCCTTTCCCCTGCCCTTTCCCCAAGAAATCCCCTATCCATGTATCTAACCTGGCTATCCCCAAAAACAACAATTTCTTCCCTTTCCTTTTGTTCGTCGTGACGATCCCAGTGTAGACTCACATTCTTTTGGGGTAGCACCGGAAGGGTTTGGAGGTTTCCACGGGATTTTCCCACAGCAGTCTCTTTCTTCTTCATCTTTCGGGGTTTTCCTTTCTCTCTTGATCGTCAAATTCGTCGTCCCCTTGTCCAACCACGACCACGCCCCTTTCTTGACCTGAGGACTCAAAACGGGGATCTACGAATCCTCTTTTTTCCTGGTCAATGCCGTATCTCCTCTTCGCCCCTTTAAATTTTTCCCTTTAAATTTGTGGTAAATTGCTCGAGGAGGGCATCTTGGTTAGTCCACGGGGCAAACAAGAACTTTTCACAGAGTTAATACAGGGTCACACCAAAGTACAGGTCCCCCACTAAGAGCACAAAACAGGTTTCACGAGCTAAGTACACGTCACCATGAGCTAAGTAACACGTCACTAGGGGTAGATTATAGTAGTATATGGTTTACAAAAGTAATACAATATGGTAGAGAAATTTAATTCGTAAATGATAAAGGAGGGAAAAGCATTACTTGGGTAACTAAAAATGGGTTTGGGAAAAAAATTAAAAACGGGAATTGGGCAGCTTGTTTCAGTGTTCACCCCTTGTGCTTTGGTAGTATAACGGGGAGAGATATGTGATGGCAGGGTTTTCTGTTTTCAGGAGGTTCTTGCTAAGATTCGAGATTGGGGAAGCTCCGTTTTTTTTTTTAATTGTTTTCGAAACAGCGATCAGTGCTGATTCAAGGCACTTGCGTGGGGCGGAAATTAGTTTCTTTTATCACTAATTGGGCGTCTCTGAATTTCATAAGATGATTGGTGGAATTTCGGTGTTGTACACAGGCGTTGTTTAAGTTGTCGTTCCTACATGCGTATATGTGTTCTTTGGGAGGCGGGTGTCGGGGTTTCTTGCTGTTTCACCTACGTAGATCTTGTCACACTATACCCTGTGGAGGCCCGTCATCCACTTATACACTTCAATGATATCTCCCCTCATTCTACGCCTCTCCAGAGAGTGGAGATTTAAGGCTTTAAGTCTATCTTCATACGGGAGGTTCCTTACACAGTAAAACATTTTAGTCATTCTTCTCTGTATGTTCTCTAATGGTCTATGTCCATCCTGTAGTAAGGGGACCAAAACTGAGCAGCAAAATCCAAATGAGGCCTCACTAGTGATGTATAGAGCTGTAAAAATAACTTTTGGACTTCTGTTACTTATACTTCTTGAGATAAATCCAAGTAATCTGTTGCCTTGTTGCGCACACTGAGGCACTGCTGTCTTGGCTTTAGATTTCTGCTTACCAGGGACTCCCAAGTCTTTTTCACTTCTGTATGACCAAGCTCTACTTCACCTAGATTATAGCTTCGAGGGTTATTTTCATTACCAAGGGCAAGTACCTTACACTTATCCACATTAAACTTCATCTCCCATTTCTCAGACCAAGACATTAATTTGTTCAAATCGTCCGGGAAAGTTCATTGATATCCTCCTCAGAGTGAATTATACGGCCTATCTTTGTATATCAGCAAACTTACTCATGTCACTAGTAATCCCTTCATCAAGGTCATTAATGTAAATTATGAACAAGAGGGGCCTAAAACTGATCCTTGTGGAACGCCACTAGTGACTAATCCCCAATCAGATTTCACTCCATTAATGGTAACTTTTTCTGTTTTCTATTGGTAAGCCATGCCTCAATCATGCTAGAACTTTACCTCCTTTACATGAGCTGCCATTTTTTCTTAAGAGTCTCTTGTGAGGTACTCTGTCGAAGGCTTTACAAAAAATCCAAATAAACAATATCATATTCCTTATCACTGTCAACTGCCTCAAATGTTCTATTGAAGAAACGTCAGTAAGTTTGTCAGGCAGGAACGGACTTCGTGAATCCCTGCTGAGATTCATTTATCAAGTTATGCTCTTCAAGGTGACTTCTGATAATGTCAGCTATAATTGATTCTAATAAATTCCCCACTATAAATGTCAGGCTTATTGGACGGTAATTTGAAGGAGTGGACTTATCCCCCGATTTGAATATAGGAACCACATTAGCCATCTTCCACATATCTGGCACAACACTGGTAAGGATGGACGTATTGAATACACTCGTTAATGGCTGACTAAGCTCCATCTTTCATTCCTTAAGTACCCTTGAAAACAACTCATCGGGTCCCGGGGACTTATTTTGTTTCAGTTTTTCTATCTGTTTAATAACCATGTCCCTCGTGACAGTAATATTAGTTAACTTGAATTCATCAGAACTAAATAATTGTTAATTACTGGAATCTCATTTTACATCTTCCCGTGTAAAAACTGACAAAAAATAGTCATTAAATAAGGAACACATTTCCAGTTCATTATCCGTCAGCTGTCCATTCCCAGATTTCAGAGGTCCTACTTTTTTCCCTTCACCTTCGTCCTATACACTTGAAAGAACCCCTTTGGATTAGTCTTTGATTCATTAGCAACTCTAATTTCATAGTCACGTTAGCCTTTCTAATCGCTTTTTTTACTTCTCTTTTAAGCTGAAAATATTGGTCAGTAAGGTTAACCTTCCTCTTCTGATGCGCCTATAAATTTTCCCCCTTTTTTCCCCCAATAGATGCTTTAGCCCTGTTAACCCATTTGGGATCGTTATTATTAACCAATT
>NW_026484075.1:0-23476 GCF_026875155.1 Cherax quadricarinatus | reverse complement strand
CCAATCAATTTTTATTATTTTTTAAAACACTACCTAACAGAATACTCCTTCTACTGAATTTATAAAAATGCGAACTTTTTACCTTCTTTGTAATACCACTTGTGTTTATAGTAATCATTTTACATTAATGTTTTTCACTGATTTCTCATTGTTAGTTAATCTTAAGTTAATTTAAGCCCCCGAATTGCACATATATAAGGGGTTTTTGCATTGCTCTTATCTGTATTTTTTTTTTTGTACCTCTGTAATGTGCTCAAATTATAAAAAATAAAAAAAAAATTTTAAACCCCAAAAATATTTTTTTTAAATTGCTATGTCAATTCTAGAGTTTTTTAATCCCTCCAGCCCATATTTAACTTGTATACTCATTCATGTCAAATTATTTTTTTATTTTTCACAGTATGAATGTGTAGGAGGGACTAAGCGAGTGTTGAGGGGGTAGTGTTTGTGGGGCGAGTACGCGGAGGAACACTGTCCTCCGCAACCCTCCCCCTCCTACACACCTTAAGCTTTTCATACTCAGATGTCCTACTGCATGCATCCCAAACCAAAATTAAGAGGGGAAAGGCCATCCCCGTCATAGCACAAGACATTTTTTATTTGCATTACATCTATGAGGGCCCCAAAACGTGTCAGCTTTCACGCACCCTGTCTCTAACTGATGTACAAAACCACGAGTATGCGAATACATACGTGTATGCCGTACTGGGCAAAACTTATGATAAGACACTAAAAAATTATAGAATGTTTGGCCAAAGGACTCTCATTATTTTTTAATTAAATTGTTTTAGTAAAGAAACCCTGAGTAATCAGTAAAAGAAAAAAGACATTAATGAAACCCCTAGGGCGACCATTTGTGGGTTTTGGGGGGGGGGGGGGTTTTGAAACCCCCTAAGGTTGCAATGTAATTTTTTATATATAAAATTATATTCCCTTTTCATATAATTTATATTCTTATATTTGCGATAATGTAAACGTAAATATTGCTTTTATTTTATTTTGACTTAGTTTCCTTTTGTTAGTGGTAACCAATTTTATAGTCATATTTCAAGTCTTGTCTAACTACGAAAATTATCGTTGTGGCTTTACTCTGCCGCTTCGTTCGGGGCAAAGCTGTCCATGGGAGCTACACTGATCGAGGGGGGGGTGTCCTCACCTCGCTGAAGTATTCAGTCGGGTCTGACTCGCTGGGGGTTTGGGGTATTCCTGACAAAGGCCTAAATCTCCCTTTTTGGGCCCTTGTTGGAACTCATCTCTAGCTTTCTTGTGGGTTTGTAGACTCTGTTCACAGAACATTGTATAATTTATGATTTTCAAACATTGAGGGGTTGTGGGTTTCATACACTTTTAAACAATCGGGCCCTGGCTGTGCTTTGACCAAAACTTGTACTGTACTGTGTTTCCAGTCGGGGATTTCTTATGCTAAATTTAGATTCAGTAGTAGGGGGTTTTTGTGACTTTTTGGGGGGATCTGTAGTGGTCCCTACTTAGTTATTATTTTATTTCCTTGTTCCTGATTCGGTGTCCATTTGTTTGTTATTTTCATTGGGTTTAGCATTTTTTTTATTGTTCAAGGACTGTTCTATTGCCATTGGGTCAAGAAGTTAGTTTATTTGAGGACTTTGTCAGTCACTTTTTTAAGTCTATGAGTCGTGAACATAGCGAACTATTTAAGCACTTCCAAATACACACAAATTTCTTGTACAACTAAAAATTCTTTTAAATTTTTAAGAGAACGGAAATTAAAGATTTATAAATGTGATAGTCTTTCGCAAAATAATACTGTACCGAGAGAAGTGATTAATATTATTTTGTTTAAACTGTGATTGATTTAATTTTAATATGAAACCTCTAGATGAAATTATTAAATTTTAATTTAAATTTAATTTTTATCGAGTTAGTACCCTACCAGTTGCAATCCTAAAGCACTATTGAATCACACTAAAATTCTAAGGATAATTTCAAGGATACTACAAATTGTTCGAAAACCCAGTAACGGCTGATGCTAAAAAGGGCAGTCCTTTCTGATGCACTGGAGATCTCAACTTTTAGAATCCTTTTTTAACATCAAAGACACTGCAATTCTCCAAGCAGCTACCTGGATTTTACCTGGAGGGGAGTTCCGGGGGGTCAACCCCCCCCGGGCCCGGTCGTACCGGCCCCGGGTGACAGAGCCTGTCATCCAGGTGTTGCTGCGTCACGCAAACCAGAAAACCACACCCCCGCGGGTCAGGAACCCTTTAGGGCTTGTCCGTGCCACTTGAAAAAATCCCGGGGGTCTGTTGGAATCCCCCTTAGTATGCTGGAGGCAGTTGAACAGCCGGGGCCCCGACACTTATTGTTGGTCTTTTAACGTTAGTGACCCCCCTGCTTTTCATTGGGGGATTTGCACATCTCCAATTCTTTTGCTTTCGAGTGATGATTTCGTTGCAAGTTCGTACTATTTCCCTCTAGGATTTTTCCAGTGAATATGATCATGTATTCTCCCGCCTGCGTTCCAGGAATACATTTGGGAACCCCTAAAGCGCCCCCAGAAATTTGAGGTGTTTTATCTCCTTAGCGGCCGTAAGGGTTCTCTGACTTTTTTCTAGGCCCAGAAAATTTCCCTGCCTTAAAAGGTGCTGTTATGTCACAATATTCCAGCCTAGATAGAAAAAAGTGACCTGAAGAGTTCTTTTCAGGGGTTTGGCCTCCCTAGTTTTGAAGGTTTCATTATCCTTTCCTTTTTCTTTTTCGCAGAGCGATTGATATAATGTTTGGTCCTTGAAGGGAGATCCCCGACAGATCACCCCCAGGTCTTTGACTTGGGTGTTTCGCTCTATTTTTGGCCAGAATTTGTTTTTGCTCTGATTTTTTAAATTTCCTCAGGTTCAAAAAAAACAAAAATTCTAAAGGAAAATTTCAATTACGTGGCCCCCGGTTTAACGATTTAATCCGGCAAAGGCCATCGTTAGGAAAAATCGTTTGCAAAAAATTTTTCCCCCTAAGAAAAAAGGGAAAAAAAAATAATCCGTGCAAGACCCAAAAAAATATAAAAAAATTTTTTTTTTAACACTGAAATTTTAAATTTTTAAATTTCCACAAACGAAAAAGGCATGCACAATTAAAAGACACTTTTTTTTATTGAAGATCGGTGATGATTGGGGGGAGGGAGGGAGGGGGAGTGTTAGTTTAAAAAAAGGGGGAACCCCTTCCCTTGGGACTTGAGGTAGTAACCCTTTTTGGGTTATTTCCCCCTTTTTTTTTTTAATCCCCACTAGGCCCAGCTTCAGAGTCAGGATTTTTTTCGCACAAGAATTGTCCATGTGGCCTGTACCCTCGTTCCTTTAGACTTGCCTAAAGTTTTTCCCAAAAACTTTTGTCAGTGTAAAAATACCAGCAGGTTTGAAATAGCTGGTGGGGGTATTTTCATCCATAAAGGTTTGCACTTCACCCACTTAGCACAGTTTTCCCTTTATCTTTGTAGAGGCAACTTCTTAAATTTCTCGTCCCCTCCTCTAAACCGTTCCCCTCTGGCCTCTTGCTTTGAATTGATTATCATATCAGGGTTATTTTTCTTTTCCTCCTCCACCCTTTTTCCACATCCTCCCCCACAAAAAACCCCAAACCCAAAATTTTCCCCAATGCCACAATGGATTCCTCAAGGGCATAATCATTCGGGGTTAGCCTCAACCCTTCAAAATCCCTTTTGTTCACATTTGGCCACAGTTTCTTCCAAGCAGATTCAAGGTCCTCTTAGTCCTTCCTCCCAACCTTACCAAAAGGTTTACCAATTGGGGATTTTTAAAGGACCCTTCCAAAACTCTCTTAGAGTCAGTTAGTTTCTGGGTCATTACAAAGCACCTTTCAAAAAGCTTTTGTGTACAGTTTCTTGAAGTTGGAAATAACTTGCGGTCCATGGGGCTGAGGGGAAAGGGTGGGATTAGGAGGCAAAACTTCACCTTTAAAGAAGCTCTGTCCCCAAAAGTCCTCTGCCAACTGTAGGATGCCAGGGGCTTGTCAAAAACCCCCCCGGCACTAGTTTAATTTTTTTTCGTTTGGGAAACTTTCACATGGGGGGAAATGCTGGGGAAAAAGTTATAGAAAAATTCCCTAATACCCATGCCCGGGGCCCCACACACACCAAATTATCCTTGAGACATTTTTTTGCCCGAAAGCTCTGGGGGTTTTTAGAGTGTACACTAAAAAAGGGTTTTACTTTGCAATCCCAGTGCATTGGCACACATCAACAAAATAACCTGTCTTATAGGGTTTTGTCCTGGGGGTGCTTTTCCTCCTGAGTAATGGGCCTGCTTTGGGATTTTTTTCCAGAAAAGGCCTGTTTCATCACAATTAAACACTTGTTTTAGGTTTCATCCTTCGTTTCTATGTACTCCTTGAATTCCTGCACATATTTTTTAAAACCGCTTTGTGGTCCGAACTGGCAGCCTCACCCTCCTTATCACACTATGGATGCCATACCTCTTAAATCTCTCAAAAACCAACCCTTTCTGGGCCTTTAAATTCACTCACATCATCACATTCAGGCATTTTTTTTAATTAAAAACGTCATCAACTCCTAGCCTTTTCCATATGACGCTTGAGAGACCCATCTCCTGCTATCTGTTTTCATTTATCCACACCAAAAAGATCTCCAACATTCCATCACTTTTCGTCTTTTTTTCAAAAAACGTTGAACCTTTGGCAAGAACGCTTTTCCCTTTATTGTCTTTTTTGGGGCCCACAATAGTAGGGTGGTTTTATTGGGTTTCTTTACCTTACTATCGGGAACCACTCCACTTTCATACTTATCAATTATCTCTTTTTCATTCTATAGTAATTCTTACCCTTTGAGGGGTTTGGGTTGGGCCCAGAACTTTCTTGGGCCCAGGGCATTTTTCCAAAACAGCACCGAAAATACTTAATAATACGAAATATTCCAGGGGACTTTTATGTTACCGCGGAGGCTGGCTGGTAAACAATGGGAGGGTGCACTGTAGGGTGGTGAGGGCACATTTGGAAACCCTGGACAAAACGGAAGGGGTTTTTAATCGGTATGCCGGCAAAAATTTTTCCGATAAAAGAATCGGTATGGGAAAAATCCTATGGATCCATCGTTTTGCGGGGTCCCCTGTACTCTGCTATGGAAAATCAAGAAATAAAAAAATGTTCGGCTAAAGCAAACTCAAAAACAAACAATTTGGGGCAAAAATAAAGTTAGGTCCCGTGAGGGTAATGGAGAGAATCCACTTTCAAAGATCAACAATGTTTTAAACACCCTGTTTGGAAATTGTAGTTGGGTAACCCAGAACATTCAAAACTATGATGCCAAGCCCGGGTGATTCATTTAAATTGCTTGCTCTTTTGGATGGAATATTGCTGTACATTAGCGCCTTTTCAAAGGCCGGGAAAATTGCGACCCGAAGAAATCAAAAACCTGTACTCATGATAAGCCCATAAAGCATCTAAATTATGGGAAATTGAAGACCCTAGACCTATACTCCTTGGGAATCCCGGAAAAAAGATACATACAGATAAAATGCACTTGGAAATCCTGAGGGGCTATCCAAATCAACACCCAAAAACACTCCCCGAGACAAAAAACATGCAGTGGCATCCCCCCCAAAGAAAACAGGGGGGCCCCTAAATTGCTAAGAATTCACAATAATGTAGGGGCCCAAAACAGTTTCAACTGCCCCCCAGCATACATAAGGGGGAGTACTAATAGGCCCCTAGCATTTTCAAGAGGGGGCTGGGCAACACCAAAGTCAGACCCGACCAGCAGGGCTGTGGTTTTTTACGTCAGTCTGAGCAGCCACATAACACCTGGTTTACACCCCGATCCACCGTGGGCCCCAGTCACGGGCGGGGCCGGGGGCATGTCCCGAATCCCCCGAGTATATCGATTTATTACCCTTAAACTTTTCCCAAAGTAATCTACATTGTGCCATACGCTCTGACCCCTTTTTTTCTCCATAAGAATGAAAAAAAATGAATCACGTTTGGACTTTTAACCCGAAACGGTCCCCAAACAATCCCTTTACATGCGTTTCCCAAAAGTAGATCTACTTTTTTTACATATTTTCAAATAAACAAAAAAAAAAAAAACGTAGATCAAAGTTTTTTTTTTTTTTTTTTTTTTAAATTCTCAAATGTAAAAAAAAAAAAAAAAATCTTTTTTTTTACATTCTTTTAAATGTTGAAAAAATGTATATATACGTTTTCTTTTTGGGCCGTTTACGGTTAAGGGTAAGTACCATTTGCTTAAAAGCGTCAATACAGACTCTCCCCCACTTAGCAATGTACTACCATTTACGATGCCTCAGACCAAACGGCTCTTGACCCTTGCATACCAAAAAAAAAGTAAAGGGTTTTTTGAACTGATTTCCTCAATTTTGTTTTTTACAAATACAGTACTCCCACTGTATAAATATTTAAAAAAAAACCAAAAATTTTATAAAAATGCAAGGTGGCATAAAACAATATCAAAGTGGCACACAAAACCCTACCATTTTTGGGAGTTTCCTTACTTAGCAACAATTCGTTTTAAAGACTGGCTCAGGCCCGGAACCCCTCATTAATGAGGTGAGGGTGAGTTTTGTTTTACTTACTTGGGAAACTAGGAAGAGAACAGGGAATAGTTTATTCTCATCTAACACTTTTTTTTTTTTTAAAATTTTTCAGAGATTAGTCCCATACCCCATTATTTTGGTTCCCCTAAACATAGAAAAGGTAAGGTGATGGGTGTCAAATGATTAGATAAAGAAAAATTGGTATCAATTGGAGGGGAGTATGGAAGAAGTGAAGTTTTCAGATACTTGGAGTTTTACGTGTCGGCGGGTGATTTAGAAAATGAGGTTTAACAAGAATTTACGGGGGAAAAAAGGGATTGTGCTTTGGGGATATGGGAGCAAAAACCCTTATCTTGGAGGCAAAAAAGGAAAAGTAGAAAGATAGTAGAGCAAAACTCTTATATGGGGTGAAGCTTGGGTGTAAACAGCAGCGAGGAGACGTTTTGGGGGCAGTGGAATTCCTGTTTAAGGGGAATGTGTGGGGGTAATATTAAGCAGAAATTCGGGTGTGGAATTAGGAAAATTTTGGGGGTTAATAAAAGTATTAGTCAGAGGGGAGAAGAGGGTTGTTAGGGGGTTTGGCATTTTAAGGGAAAGATCAAAGTAAATGACATGGAAAGCATTAAATCTATAGGGAAGGAGGGGGGTAGGGGTCGTCCTCGAAAGGGTTGGAGAGAAGGCATAAAGGAGTTTTGTGGGGAAAGGGGGTTTGGACTTCCAGCAAGCGTGCGTGAGCGTGTTAGATAGGAGTGAATGGAGACGAATGGTACTTGGGACCTGACGATCTGTTGGAGTGTAAAAGCAGGGTAATATTTAGTAAAGGGGATTCAGGGAAACCAGTTATTTTCATATAGTCGGACTTGAGTCCGGAAATGGGAAGTACAATGCCTGCACTTTAAAGGGGGGGTTTGGGATATTGGCATTTGGGGGGGAAATATGTTGTGATCTTTATATGTGTATGCTTCTAAACTGTTGTATTCTGAGCACCTCTGCAAAAACAGGGATAAGGGGCGAGTGTGGGAAAGTTTTGAATGTGATGAAAGTATTTTCTTTTGGGGATTTTCTTTCTTTTTTTGGGTCACCCTGCCTCGGTGGGAGACGGCCGACTTGTTGAAAAAAAAAAAAAGAATCCCCAAGAGGTATAGGTACCCTCTTTAAAAGATCCTGATTATATACTGATAAGTAACCTGGGAAGCAGGTAATCAAACACATACCTAATGGGTCTACTTGCCCTGGGTTCAATCTTGAGTTTTTAAAAAGAATAAAGAATTTTTTTTATTTCTGCAAAGGGTTTTACAATGTGTAATTACAATTTGATTTATTAAGTACAAAGAAAGCCACTCTTATGCTGAGGCATTTTGAGTAGACTAATCCCCTGTAGCCCATGCTTCAGTTGTGAGTTAAGGTGCTGCTCCTTTGCCCCCAGCTGGATTTACATTTACACGGGGGTTACTATTCTGAAACACATTAAACAGTTGGTTAATGGTATTTAAAGTCCATCAACTACAAAATGATCATT
This sequence comes from Cherax quadricarinatus, assembly GCF_026875155.1. NCBI lineage: Eukaryota > Metazoa > Arthropoda > Malacostraca > Decapoda > Parastacidae > Cherax > Cherax quadricarinatus. Next base: position 15,406 of record NW_026484075.1, on the reverse strand, counting down.
AAGGTTTTATATGACATCATCATCCCAAAGAATGATCGAAGTTTATGCAAATACAGGTACACCTAAGTACAATCAATTATTACATCACAACTAAGTGCTAAACCCAATATGGTCATACACACCTTAGTAATTATCATATATGGTTTAACATTAAGTGTAAATTACCTAGGATAAAACCAATAAGAGTCCAGCGACTTTTTACAATTGTGGGTAAAAAACTGACCCACAAGCTTAAGCAGAGAATAATAATAATAATAATAATAATTTAAAAATAATAAAATAAAATTTTTCTACATACAGTAAAAGTATACAGGTTAGCCCGACATCATTATATTATAATCATGGGGAAACACTAAACCCGTTTGGGTAACAGTACCTGTGGGAGGATGGAAGGTATTCAAGCCCCAGTCAGGAACGAAGCAATCCAATTCCTAGTCAAGAGCCCTCACCGCATCAAAGAACCTTCCTTTAGGTTTTAGCTAACATCATGACATACTATATGTAGAAAACACTTTTGCTGAAACATTTGGCAAATTAGTCATTTTGTCCCAGGAGCAACCCACAACCCGTCGACTAACCCCAGGTACCTAAGTTATTGCTAGTGTAATGGACAGCAGGGGTTCTTTAAAGGGAAAAACGTCCTAATGTTTCCACCCCCTACCGGGATCGAACCAGGACCTCAAATGTGTGACTGGTGCGCTTTGCATCCAGCTGAGGGACCAACCAGGATCCACCCAAAGGGTGGACTGGACAGGTTACTTCCTGGATCAAGACCCCTTCATTCACGTAAAGGACCTCTCTTAAGAAACATCATAATACCATGTAGAAACAAACAAAACGAAACAATACACGTAATAACTTTGAAAAATGTAAACCAAGATAGGAAGGCACAATGGACAAGCAAACATCAAGTCTGTATTTTAACTTAAAACTTTACCGCTTAAAGTTATGGCATATTAAATTTCTTCAAACAAAACTACTTACACACGTATGGGGATTTGCATTCTCGTTCTTGTTCTTCTTCTGCTGTTGTGTTTCAGGGCCACTGACAGCATGCGCCGTATCGAGCCCGCCTTCCAGTGCTCGGAGAAGGAACCTCGACCAAGGTGGAAGAATGTTTGACTAATAACTGCGTATTATATGTCCTGATGCGCCCTGAAGCTCGCAAGAATGAGCATGTACAGGCCAAGATCTCCTGATGGTCCGGAGGGCTAAACCCCTCCCATTGAGAGGAGACGTAGAGTTAAAGAATGCACCCAAACGTGCACAAGGTGGCACGGAGAATAGCCCATGCAGTTAGTTAGTTTAATATGTTTATTATGCACCCCATACCCATCCTGTGGCGGTAGTCAAAAGATTACAGAGGTACATAATTGGTCCAGGGACTGACTCCAAAGTTTTGATAGCTGAGCAAGTTACAATGGTAATGAACTAGATCTGGTCATAATCATGACCAAGTTACAAAGGTAATGAGCTCCAGGTAGAGCTGGTCACACTCATGAATAATTGCAAAGGTAATGAATCATAAACACATTAATCATGAGAATTTACAAGGCATGAGCTCCAGGTAGAGCTGTCAAAATCATGACAAGTTTCAAAGGTAATGAATGATAAACACGTTATCACATGATTACAATCATAGACAAATTACAGAGTAATGAGCAGTTTAACAAACATAGCAGGGAATTCATCCATTGCCCCAACAACAGATATTGCTAGGTGCCTGTCTCTCCTCGGTAGACAGATTAGATTAGATTTGCCACCGAAGTGGCTAGTTTATTGTGCACCCAAATCCATCCTGTGGACGGTAGCGCGAGAGCATATGGATACACAAAAGGCCTAGAACTAGGCCCCAAAGGGTTAACAGGAATACAAGGCATTTGTTCCTTCATTATTTACTCACCCCCTCTGTGTTCTTGCTCATACCCTCTGTGGGCACCTAGCTTCCTGCAGTGCTCCTCTTAGTTTTGACTGCTCCTCCTCCACCATACTACCTTCCCCACTAGTACCTTCTACTCCACTACTACCACTACGACTTCTTGCCTAGATTTACTCCCTCCTTCTCTCCTTTTCGTTAGTGTGAACTTTGTAAATGGTCCAAGTCGGACCGAAACGTCGTCGTAAGCTCCTCTCTTCTATGTGCGGGTTATTTGTGAATCAACCTTTGTTTTACAGTCCATGCGTTTTGGAAACCAAAGTTTATGTTGATTTTTTTAAATCCCTCACGCAGGCAAACCAGATTCCACTGTATGGTAAAACTAATACTTTTTTCTTGGCCATCACTTCCCCATTTCAGTCCTGAAAAAAGTTTTTCTTGCTGAATTAGTCCCTGCTAGACAAATCCTTTGGGTTCTCTTTTGGGGTATGTTGAATACTTGCGATTTCGTCCTCAAGAAAATTGGACTGCAGATGCGAAATACTCTCAAGAACAGTGGGGAACCCCCTTTTCCCGGGGTTTCGTGTTTGGAAAAATATCGTGAATTATAACATTTGGTGGACTAATAGTGCACAGAAGCATTCCGGGCAAAGGAGAACAGTTATTTAAAAAGGTTCACGTTTTGGCACCCCTTTTTTTTAAAGGGAAAAGTTTTCGCTATCATTCTAAAATTTTTCATCGCTATGTATGGGCCCAAAATTGTGCCCTTGAAAAATCCTCTGACTTTACACCCCAACTTTTCCTCTTTTGCTTGGCTAGATTTGGGGAGTATTTCTTTTCTATTATTTTTAAAATCAAGTTTCCAAAACGAAGTAACTAAATTTGTCCTCATTGAACATCATTTTTGTTTTTCTTTTCCCCATTAGAAACCCTGGTTTGTATCCTTTTGGGGATTTTCCCGCGTGTCTTTGGATGAAATTTTCCTTTTGGTTCAGATCGTTTCAAAAACAAAGACAGATTCAGGAATGAAATACCTACAAGAAAGTGCTAAAGGGGGGAATCTTACATAGTTTAAGGAAATTAATTATGATGGGCTCATTCAGCCAGGAGAGAGTGAACCATAGGATCCAGTGAGAGACGGGTAAAACCCGTTTATTAGAAACAGTTAGTTACCTAAATCTCGCGTAGGGGATTCAAGGGGTCAAAAGAAAAACAGTGTATTGATTGCTTTCCTTCACCGATATATTTGGCAGGTATATAAGTTGAAAATTATGTACACTGTTTCAATGGGGAATAGTAAGTGTACCACCGGTGACAACAATGGCAAAAGCAACGCCAGAGAGAGGCACTTATAAACCAAGGCTCAGAAATCTGACATTGCTTGTCACAAGTGAACCCCTTGCTTCAGCTTTGAGGGGCTTGTTTGTGTTGGCCAATGGCCCAAAAACCCGTTTTAAACGAGGGGGCCCCCTTTTTGGGGAGGGTGACTCACCGAAAAAAATTTTTAACAAACTCGAGAAAATCAAACGAGACCAACCTCCTCAACCAAAATTGTTGTAATTGTTGAGTACACTCAGCGATCCCTTGTAGAAACAAAAATGATTTAGGAGCTTAAAATAGTTATATCTTTTTTACAAAAAATTTTTAAAATTTTCTTTTTAACAAAATTTAAACCCTATTCCTGATTTTTTTTTTGGGCGAAAATACTGAAAAGAGGAAATTTTCCCCATTCCTATTACCGGGGTTTCCCCGTACCGCCAAACTCATCTTTTTTTGTTAATGTCCATTATGGGTTCATTACAAAATAATGTCCCCCCCCCCCCCCTTTTGGAATTTTGGTTTTTTTAAAAAAACTTTTTATTCAGAGTCAGTCCGTGTGTTATGTTTAAAAATCAGATGATTATTATGAAAATCAGATATTTTATAAAAAAAATCGTGTTTATTTATTAAAAAATGTTTATTATGATTTAAATCAAGGTTCATCGCGTAACAAAAACTGGTCGTTCTAACGATGAGTACGTAAAAAATTTACTCTTTTTCAATATACTTCATTCACGGGGTAAAAAAAAAATTCCTAAACGGTTTCTCTAAAGGGTTAAATTAAAATTTCCTGAAGAGCGAGAGAGACAGAGAGAGAGAAAAAGAGAGAGAGGGTGATAGCCCAAAAAGGGCGTTTTACTGTTTAAACATTTTTAAGTCAATGTGACCTGACCGACGTTGGGTGCTTTGGCTTAGCCGGTAGAATTGGACCTGCCTCGCATGGCCCTGGGCCTTTCTGCATGTTCCTTCGTTCTTATTTTCTTATGTTTTTAAAACTAAATATATTTAAGATAAGTTTACAATAATTTAATAATAAAAAAAACCAACAAAAAATTTTTTTTTTCGAAAGGTTTTCAAATGATTTTTGCAAAAGTATTCATACCCAAATTTTCGCTTGCTTTTTGGGCAAGAAGAGTGTTGCTTTTTAAAGACCACCCGCCCTAGTCCACTGTACAAGGGCGGGTCTCAGTACAAGGGGGTCTCTTACTAAGGCGGTTCATGATTTTAAAAGGGAAAAGGAAAACGACCCAGGCCCTGCTCAATATTGCCAACCAATAACAACGTCGCTGCTCCAAAGGGTCCTGTCAGCACACCCGGTTCGTACAAGCAGTTTTAAAGGGGTTAGTAGACACATTTTTAAAGGGGTTCAGTAGCTACAGCTTTTTAAAATGGTTCAGTACCACAGCAGTTTTAAATGGTTCAGTAGCTACAGTTTTTTTAAAAAGGGGTTTTCAGTAAAATTACAGCATTTAAGGGTTTTAATAGCTACAGCCTTTAAAGGGGTTCAGTACTATGCATTTTTTAATGGGTTCAATACCTACGCATTTTTTAAATAGTTTCGTACACAGCATTTTTTAAATGGGTTTCAGTAGTACAAAAATTTTTAAAAGGGGTTCATACCAGCACTTTTAAATATGACTCCCGCGGTTTAAAGTAAAAATGAGAAAAAGGGCTTTTTTTAGACCCATTTAGGGAAATTAATAAGATAAATTGTTATATACCTTTTTGAAGACATATTGGAAAATATTTTCAACCAAAACAAAAATTTATAAATGTAGAAACTGATGATCATAATTAAGATCAAAATCAAAACAACCTATACAAAAGAAAGTTTAAATTGAGACCAACGGGGAATAATCAATAAAACTACTCATAAAAAAACCCCAAAAAACCACACTATACAAGGTTTTTTAACCACAGCAAAAACCCTAGTTCCCCACAGTTCATTTTGGGGTGAATACCATACGTCAAACACACACCACACAGTTAGTGTGTTAGATCCATACAGTCAAAACACACCACATATTCACACGGGTTCATGTGTGTGTAGAACCATAAGAAAACCCAACCCACATTTCACACAGTTTTTTGGTTTTTAGATAATACGTCAAACACACACCACATAGTTCACCAGTTCATGTGTGTTTTTAGTACCAAACAGCAAACACAACCACTATTCACACAGTTCTGGGTGTAGATCCCATCCATCAAACACACCCCACATAGTCCACACATTTCATGTTTTTGGTAATTTACCTCCATAAAACAACACCACATAGTCCACAATTTCATGTGTTAGATACCATACATCAAACACACACACATATTTCACACAGTTCATGTGTGTAAACTACAAAAAACACACACCACTAGTTCACAAGTTCATATGTGTGAAAATTTACCATACAGTCTAACACCACCACATTTCACACATTCATTGTGTTAATACCATCCAGTCAAACACACACCACAAGCCCACACAGTTCTGTGTGTGTAGATACCATACATCAAACAACACCACATAGTTCACACAGTTCATGGGGGTTGAAATCCCATACAGTAAAAACCACACACAAGTTCACACAGTTCATAGTGGAGATACCATACGTCAACACACACCCAATATTTCACACAGTTAGTGGTGTAGATCCATACAGTCAAACAACCCCACATAAACCCTGTGTAGTCACACACAATAATAAAAAAAGTTCATATAACCCCAAAAAAATTTGAGTTCACAAAGCTGGAAAAGTTTTAAAAGTATCACTATTTAGAATAAAAAGCGCCCTCTTCCGGAGCTAGCGCTGACACTCTCCCGGGTTCTGGTGGACACTCCCTGCCCCTGAGTACTGACACTCTCCCTTAAACTGAGTAAAAAACCTTTCCCCCTGGAGCTGATTTTGAGCTTTACCTGGAGCTGAGTCTGACACCTCCCGGAACTATGTGACATTTCCCCCCGGGAGTAGTGCGACACTCCGGGACTGAGTGCTGACACTCTCCCGGAGTAGTGCGACCCTCCCGGGAACTGAGTGTTGAAACACCCCTGGAACTGAGTGCTGACACTCTCCCGGAACTGATCTGGCCCTCCCGGAACTGATGTTACACTCCCCCTGGAACTGAGTGCTGAAACTCTCCGGGGAATGGTGTGACACTCTCCCTGGAACTGGTGCGACACTCTCCCCGGTACTATGCGACCTCCCCCCTAAAAGATGTGACACCCCCCCCAAAACCCAAGTGCTGACACTCTCCCTGGAATGAGTGCGACACCTCCCTGGAACTGAGTGCGACACTCTCCCTGAACGATGCTGCACTCCCCTGAACCGAGTGCTGACACCTCCCGGGAACGATGCTGACACTCTCCCTGAACCTGGTGCTGACACTCCCCTGGAAGAGTCTGACACTTCCCTGGAACTGAGTGCTGACACTCTCCCTGGAACGAGTGCTGCCCACTATCCCTGGAACGAGTGCGACCTCCCCCTAACCTGAGGCTGACCCCTCCTGAACTGATCGACCTCTCCCGGGAACGAGTGCTGACACTTCCGGGAACTGAGTCTGACACTTCCCTGAACCGATGCTGCATCCCCCTTAAACTAAGTCCCCATTTTCCCCGGGAACGAGTTGATCTCCCTTAAACTGAAACTAACATTTTCCCCCTCAACGATGCTGACACCCCCGGGTTCTGAGTGCTGACACTCCTGTCCCTATACGACATTTCCCCCTTAAAATGAGTAATAACATTTCCCCTGGAGCTGAGTGCTGAAACTCCCCGGGAAACTGATGCTGAACTCCCTGCAGCTGATTGACACTCTCCCTGGAGCTGGTCAAAACTCCCCGGGAGCTGAGTGCTGACACTTTTCTTGGAACTGGGGTTGACACACTCCTGGAACAGTGTGACCTCTCCTGGAACGAGTGCTGACACTCCCCCCTGGAACGAGTGCTGGCCTCTCCCTGGAACTGGTGTGAAACTCTCCCGGGAATGAGTGCTGACACTCCCCCTGAACGAGGCCGACACTCCCTGGCACTGAGTGCTGACACCTCCCGGAACGTGCTGACACTCCCCCCTGAACTGAGTGCTGACACTTCCCTGAGCTGAGTGCGACACCCCCCTGGAACGAAGGCTGACACTCCCCCGGGAACTGGTGCTGACCCCCCCGGGTATGAGTGCTGACACTCCCCCGGAATGAGTGCTGACACTCTCCCTGGAACGAGGCGAAACCCCCCGGAACTGAGTGCGACATTTCCCCCGGGAACGAGTCTGCACTCCCCCTAAACCTGATGCTGACACCCCCCCTGGAACGGGGTGCGGGAAACCTCCCTGGAGCTGATGCTGACACTCCCCCCGGGAACTGAGTGCGACACTCTCCCTTTAAATGCTGACACTCCCCCGGGAACTGAGTGCTGACACTCTCCCTAACCCGAGTGCTGACACCCCCGGGAACTGGTGCTGACACCCCCTAAACCTGATGGACACTTTTCCTGGAACTGAGTGTGACACTCCCCCCTGAACCTGAGTCTGACGCCTCCCCGGAGCTGATGCTGAACCTCCCTGGAAGATGCTGACACTCTCCGGGAGCGATGCTGAAACCCTCCCTGGGCTGAGTGTGACACTCTCCCTGGGTGAGTGCTGACACCCCCCGGGAACTGATGCTGAAAACCCCGGAACTGGTGCTGACACCCCTGGAACTGGGCTGACACTCTCCCCTGTAACTGGTGGGGCCCCTTCCCCCTGGAACTGATGTTACACTCTCCCTGAAATGATGCTGAAACTTCCTGGAACTGATGCTGACACTCCCCGGAACTGAGTGCTACACTCTCCCTGAACCGAGTGCTGACACTCTCCCGGAAACTGAGTGTGGCACCCCCCTGGGCGATGCTGACACTCCCCTGGAGCTGAGTGTTGACACTCTCCCTGGAACTGAGTGCTGACACTCTCCCTGGAACTGAGTGCTGACACTCCCCCTGGTACTGAGTGCTGACACTCTCCGGGTATGAGTGCGACACTCTTCCGGGAACTGAGGCGACATTCTCCCTGGAATGAGGCTACACTCCCCCTGGAACTGAGTGCTAAATTTCCCCTGGAACGAGTGCTGCACCTCCCGGGAACGATGCGACCTCCCCCTGGAATGAGTTGACATTCTCCCTGGAATATGCGACCCCCCCTGAACCGAACCACGCCATATTTGTACCCCCTGGCTGACTGACTTTGGCCCCCCGGTGTTGTCCTGGTCCGAGATTTTCCATTTGGTGAAAATCCCCCGGTGTTTTTTTCACATTTTGGTGAAAATCTACTTAAAAATACATGAAGCCTAAAAAAGACTGTAAAGTAAATAACGTTTTTTGGTTGACAAAAGAAAAAAAAAATATACGCGCATTAGATAAATACCCAGTAGATAAATAAACTTTTCTCTGAATCATTTAAAAGTTAATCAAAATTCGTAATTTATAAAAACGTGGCAAGAGTTAATTAAAGTATTTCTTTTTAAATATTGTGAAGATTCCTCGAATGCATCATTAAAGGTAGAATTTTTTATAACCTTAAATTTTATATAAAATTACATATCAAAAATAAATACTGGAGAGGGGCAACAATGGTGTTCTTCTGAACTACAAATATTAAATACTCCAAACTTACTCATATCATGCAAAAATTGCACGTATGTAAATATACATAATAAAAAAATTTTAGACAGCTGAATTACAGAATATGAAAAATTTAAAAGAAAGTAAAGAAATTTTAATAGTTTTAATAAGAAAAAAAATAACACCTGACGGGATAGTCCTTTTAGTTTTCAAAAAAGTGGGATAAACTGTTATCCACTTTTTAGCAGTTCAATTCAGCAATCAACTAGTGATTTTTGTGCGAAGTTTTTAGTGCGCGCAGATTTTGCAAAAGCTGTTGACACAACTACCCGATTAATTCCAGGCACACCAGTGTTCCCTCAAAAAAAAATCCCATAACTGTGAAGTGACATTTTAAACGTAGAAAAGCAATGTCACTCATTAAATACGAAGTATTACGCTTCCTAACTCTCAGTACTATTCTGATGGGCTTCCGGTGCTCATCCACCTAGATCACCCAAAGAAAATACTCAACCCGGTTTCTGCAGAAAGATTGGCCAATTATGCTACAGGAAAAAGAAAGTCTAGTTTGCGGGGTGGGCCGGGTAAAAGTACCCCATACCAAAATTTTTGTCTTTCGTTCCCCATCCAAAGAGTAAATTCTGTTTTTTGGCTAAAACTTAAGTCACGCCTTTTCCCCGATTCCCTGAATGTAAAATGCGAGTTAGCGTTTGTTTAAATGATTTTATTCGAAATTTGAATAGCTTTCTCTCTAACTTATACATTAAATCTAATCCTACCTATTTTTAGGATTAAAATGTCTTAATATTTTCAATGGTTTTACACCTTCCCAGAAAAGGGAAATAAATTTTTATTATGTACAGTTGCTAACTGTGTGTTAAGGGTGTAAAGCTTATAAAATAGAAACGTTTTTGTGGAAAAGGGGTTTCCCAATATAGAAGCATAAAAAAAGCACTATCTTGTTTAGCTTTCAAAAGTACATGAACACCTAAAAGGTATAGACTGGTTTCATTGAAGATTGATAGTTTTTGTTTTTGTAAATTATTGAAGAAAACACGAAGTAAATACTACACATTCACAAGAGAATTTTGCCTAAAAGGTAAAAAAGTTGATTGAGCGTCTGCACTTTTATGTTTTTCCAAATTTGCTAAGTTATTATGAGAGAATTCAAAAGTGTGAAGAAAGAAATGGTGGGCAATTGCTTTACCCTGACATTTAGAAAAATTTTGATAGGGGGCCCCTGAAATAAATTTTGGAACTAAAAAATATTTTATGGGTTAAAAAATAAATAATCACAATGGAGAAAAACTTTTAGGAGAGGCTAGGAAATCATTTTTTTTTAATTTTGGTCCAATTTCAAAGATTTGTTTTTACAGTGATTTTTAAACAGCATTTTAAACCAACACCTGAGTGACTTTTTCCCCCCTTAAAAGACGAAAAAAAATAAATAGGCCCTATTTTAAGGGCATAAAACACTCCTTTTTTACAATATTGGTAAGATTTTATTGATCAAGTTGGCATAGATGAAAGATAAGGGCAGTAAAAGGTACAACCCCCTTTGAGAAAATGTCAATAGATTGCATAATAAAAAAAGTTGAATTTTATTATTTTTTAAGATTTTTTTTTTTTTTTTGGGGGGGAAGAAAAAAAAAAACACAAAAACAAGCGGTAAAAAAAATGCAAATCGCCTTTTCATGCTAGTAGAACCCTCATTTTCTCAATATATTGCAAAAAAACGTTTACACTCCATTAACACTTTTTTTTTTAATAGAAAATATTGTCAAAATCTTATTTCCCGAGTTATACATACATTGTTTTTTTGTAAAAAACTTACGGTATGGGGGCCACATTTCATAAGTTTGCTCGCCCATACTTGTTTACAGCCCTCAGGGACTGATTTTATCTCTTCCTGAATTTGAATGGAGTCCTCAGAGAAATTACAATGTAGTGTATTTTGAATGAAACAACCCCAAAAAAGTAATTTTTTAGGGATAAAAAAACAATTTTTCCATCATTCTTTTTGATGAAGAAAGAACAAAAAAAAAAAAAAAAACTTTTTTTTTTAAAAACTACTTAGAAATATATAAAACAACTAATTTTCATAAACTGCTGCAGAAATTTTTCACTATTTTTCGATGGAAAACATTTTTTCCATTTTTTTTTAAAAATTTTTCCCTTTTTTTTCACCCAAAAAATCGCCCCTCCTTTAAGAGGAAAATGCATACAGTTATAAAAGGAAAAATGACTATAAATGATTTTAAATATATAAATGATTACCCAAAAGGGTAAGAATGAAAAAATAGTTTCCAAGGCTACAAAAAAGTAAGATTAATGAGACAAAACAAAAATAAATCCTTACAACAGTGGGTACTTTTAAAACGTGGATTTGATGTTAAAAAATTTCCCTGAAAGAAAGGGAGAAGTGAAAGACGCCCCGAAGAATATAGCCTGAAAGGCAAAAAAGCAGAAAGTAGAGTAAAAAGGGGTTTGGGAGTTTTAAACCGGGGTTTCATTTCCCCCACTGTTTAAACTATCAATGGTTTTCAAAAAATTGGGGAGCAAAATGTAAAGTTGAACATAATTTATATTAGACCAAAATTGGGAATAGCAGCGAATGTCTGTTCACACACCTTGGGAAATCACAAATAATTAAAAAAAAAAAAGTTTTAAAAAAAAGGGTTAATATGGCTGCCAATTTTTACATATGAACTATGATGAACGAAATTTAAAAAATTAAAGTTTCCAAAGTTGGTTGTAAAAGGTCGAGAGGAAACTGAACCAAATTTTCAAGGTCTTGTAAAATTTGATAAAGAAGATTTTTTAGTGCTGCAAAAGGATAACCGCGCAAAAATTGTGCAAAAAGGGAAAACAAATTTTTTCCCGTGAAAAATTAAAAAAAAAAAAAAATTCATAATGATATAAAAACAGATTATTGAAAAGGGGGAAAGACAGATAGCTTGCCCCGCAGTTTCAAGCAACTGTGAAAAAAAAAAAACGGTGCTTTGGGACCACAGCTTAAAGCTTGTCCCAAATTTTGTGTCAACCGGGGCTAGGGATTCGCGTAATAGCCGGGGCAACGTCAAAAGCCCTCACACAAACGTAAGACAGGGAACCAAAGGGGAGTGGAAAAGGTGCGTCAAGAGTTTCTTTTCGAATGTACAGTAGTTGGTTGGGCGTAACTGGGGGGTATTGGGGGTTGTTGGAGTAACGTTTTTTACCATTTTTCATGTGGACAAGAGTAATTCAAAATTTAAAGAAAAAAATTGGAAAACATGCAGAGTGAAAATTAATTTTGCTTGCAACAGTTTGAGAAGGTGGATAATACAGTGAAAGGGTATTAAATGATGCCCATCATAAATTTTTTGTTCTGAGGAATATGTAGGAATCTAAGCTTCGAAATGTATTCCCCCCAGGGGGTATTTTTCTACTTAAAGTAGGCAATATGGTTAGCTGTCACTTTTTTATGTGAGTGTGCCCTTTTGCTGCCCTTATGATATCTATCTTCTTTGGAACGAGGGAACGGTTTGGTGACTGGCTGCACCCCGACAATAAGAAATTTAGGGAATGTTTTTTGCACAAAAAAGGGATGGTAAATGTATCCATAGGTGTTTTTTACAACTTCAAAAAATACGAGACAGTCACAACAGTGTTAAAAACAATCAAACATAAAAGCAATCATAGACACAAAGGAAGATTCATGCAGAAGTAGGGTAAAAACGGGCCCCACGCTTCTCGTATGTACTCAAACCCAGACACATCTTCACACACAACAACAAAACACACACACACACACACCCCCACACATACACACACACACACACACAACACACACACACACACACACACCACACCACACCAACAACAAAACACCAAAACCCACACACACACACAATACCAAAGAAAGTAGGTCCCAAATCAGTATAAAAGCTAGGGGGAAAAATGATACAAACCCTTTCCCGAAATAAGGTTAGAGGGAGAGATAGTAGGTACGAGATTTTGCCCCGGTACACACAACCCACAATAACCGTTTCAGAAAAGCGAGGCTGGTAAATTTTTAAAAAAAGTGTTCAGGGGCTTCAACACAAGCATTTTGGGCCTTACAACCTATTTGCCAACGAACTTGGAGATTTTGGGCTAGTCAAAAACCCAGATCGTTAAAACATGTAAAAACTGGGAAAAGTGCAAAGGTTTTTCAATAAACTAGTCCCGAAGTGTGGGGTATGAACTACGGGAAGGGTTTTTAAGAGTAAAAACTTGAGAACACTAGAGAAAAATGGACGAAAATATGATTTAAGTGTAGAAAGGAACGACATTATGGACAGGGAAGTCAGTTTTTAAGAGATTTTGGGACACAAGGTCACAGCTGAAAGTTACAAACACATAAAGAAAAAGGGTATCAGGAAATTTTTCTTTTTAAACCTAGAGTGGTCAGGAAGTAGAACGACTTAGACAGGGGAAATGTTAAAAAAAAATCGAATTTCGACCTTAAAGGTATGATAAGAGTTCACGTAGCAGGAGCGCGTTTTAAACCATTACGTTTGCAGGGAGGGGGAGCCCGGAAAAGATTTAAACCCTCAACCTAATTTAGGTGAGGACAATTAGGGGGGGGTAAGCACCCCACCCCCAAACACACACACACACACACACAAACACACACACACAAACACCACAACACACACAACCACACAACACCACACACACACACAACACACACAACACGGCTCCCGCCCGGGCCCCCCCCCCCCAAATCACAAACCCCCCCGAATCAATTTGGGGAGGAAATTGAAGGTATGATACACCAACGCTGAGGTATAATGAATAAGGGGGGCCAAAAACTACAAACCCCACTCAAGGGAAAAGGGTCTTGGGGTTTATTTTACCCATCACTTCAAGGGGCACACCCAAACAAATAACGCTGCCATATAGCGACTGAGAACTTTAAAAACGCATTCCTAGATTCAGAAGGATATTCCGACCCTCTATGCCGCATTATCAGGGGTATATTGGGTATGCAGCTTCGTTTGGAACTTCACCCGAACCCAGTCCTCTCCCCGTTTGCTAGTATCCAGTCAATTTACAGTGTGCTAGGTAACCCCCTCAACTCCACGTGTGATAACAACCCCGTACCCTTTACGAGCTCGTAAACCGTCCCAAACTCCCAGTGCGCTAGTAACCAAGAACCTTCCAGGCCTAGATAACCCCGTCAAATCTCCATTGCTATGTAACCCATCAACCTCCCAGTGTGATAGACTACCCCAAACTCTCCAGTATCCTCGGAATCCAGTCAAATCTCCAAGTTTAAAATAACACACAATTTTCACCAGGTGTAGACAAAACCCCGTCAACTCTCCCGTCGCAGATAAGCCCGTCAACTTCCCCCGGGAATAGGTAAAAAATCAAACTCTCCCGTTAGCTACAAAACCCCGTCAACTCTCCCCTGTGCTAGAAACCCGCAACTTCCCAGGGTGCATACAACCCAAAAAACTCTCCCAGTGTGTAGGTAACCCACTCAACTCTCCCAATTGCTATAACCCAGTCAACTCTCCAAAATTTTGTAGATAACCACAAACTCTCCCCGTGTGCTATACAAACCCCTCAAATCTCCCAGTTTGGGGTAAACCCGTAAATCTCCCCTTTTGTAATAGCTCATCAACTCCCACGTGCTAGGGAACCAGTAAATCTCCCAGTACTAGTAACCCCGCAAACCCCCTGTTGCAATTTAAACCCCTCAACTATCCCTGTGCTACACAACCCAGTCAACTCTTCAGTTTCTGGGTAATCCAGTCAACCTCCCAGTGTGCTAGATAACCATCAACTCCCCAGTGCGCTACAAACCCAGTCAACTATTCCCCCTTCTACATAAACCCCGTCAAAATCTCCAATTTCTAGGTAATCCAGAACTCCCCATTTGCTAGGGAACCCCCGCAACTCTCCCCTTTGTAGGTACCCCCCAATCAACCTCCCATTGTGCTAAATAACCCCCCCAACTCTCCCCGTGTTTAGGTAACCCCGCCAAATCTCCCTGTACTGATAACCCAGTCAATCTGCCACGTGTTTGGTAATCTATAACTCTCCCAGTGTGCTAGGGGAACCCAGTCTTTCCACATTTGGGACTAAAAAAAGCAAATTTTCCCCCGGGGGCAGGAAACCCCGTCAAATTTTCCCGTATGCTAGGAACCCAGCCAACCCCTTTCCCGGGGTAGATAACCCATCAACTCGCATGTATTCGGAAAACCCGTCAACTTTCATTGTGAAGACAAACCCCTACCTCCCATAGCCGGTAATCCATCCAAAAATCCCGTGTGCAGAAACACTCAATTGTCCATGTGCTAGACAACCCCAACTCCCCAGTTGTAGGTAACCAAGTCAACTCTCTCAGTTGTTAATAACCCAGTCTACTCCCCAGTTTTTCAAGGAATCCACTCAACCCCCTTTTTTTAGGTAACCCCGTCATCTCTCCCGGGTTAGGTAACCCCTCAACTTTCTAAATGTGGTAGATAACCCAGCCAACTCTCCCCGCGGGTAGATAACCCCCCCTCTCCCATTGGTAGATAACCCAGCCCCAAATCTCCATGTGCTAGATAACACGTCAATTCTCCGGTGTTAGATAACCGTCAACTTCCAATGTTG